>CAMAOC010000095.1:0-168616 GCA_945859555.1 Megachile ligniseca | reverse complement strand
TATGACTGTTATTATTATCCTTATTCTACTATTACTATCCCTATTACTCTTGTCTCTATCCTTATAACTATTATTATTATCCTTATTACTATTATTATTATCGCTATAACTATTATTATTATCGCTATGACTGTTATCATTATCCTTATTCTATTATTATTTCCCTTATTACTATTATTATTATCGCTATAACTATTATTATTATCCTTATTACTATTATTTTTGCTATGACTGTTATTATTATCCTTATTCTACTATTACTATCCCTATTACTCCTGTCTCTATCCCTATAACTATTATTATTATGCTTATTACTATTATTATTAGCACTTTAACTATTATTATTATCCTTATTGCTATTATTATTATCGCTATATCCATTATTATTATCCTTACTAGTATTATTATCATCGCTATGACTGTTATTATTATCCTTATTCTATTATTACTATCCCTATTACTCCTGTCTCTATCCTTATAACTATTATTTTTATGCTTATTACTATTATTATTAGCACTTTAACTATTATTATTATCCTTATTGCTATTATTATTATCGCTATATCTATTATTATTATCCTTACTACTATTATTATCATCGCTATGACTGTTATTATTATCCTTATTCTATTATTACTATCCCTATTACTCTTCTCTTTATCCTTATAACTATTATTATTATCCTTATAACTATTATTATTATCCTTATTACTATTATTATTGTCGCTATGACTGTTATTATTATCCTTATTCTATTATTACTTTCCCTATTACTCTTCACTTTATCCTTATAACTATTATTGTTATGCTTATTACTATTATTATTAGCACTAAAACTATTATTATTATCCTTATTACTATTATTATTATCGCTATGACTGTTATTATTATACTTATTCTATTATTTCTATCCCTATTAGTCTTGTCTTTACCCTTATAACTATTATTATTATCGCTATGACTGTTATTATTATCCTTATTCTATTATTACTATCCCTATTACTCTTCTCTTTATCCTTATAACTGTTATTACTATCCTTATAACTATTATCATTGTCCTTATTACTATTATTATTATCGCTATAACTGTTATTATTATCCTTATTACTAGTATTATTAGCACTATAACTGTTATGTTTATCCTTATTACTATTATTATTCGCACTATAACTATTATTATTATCCTTATTACTATTATTATTATCGCTATGACTGTTATTATTATACTTATTCTACTATTACTATCCCTATTACTCTTGTCTTTATCCTTATAACTATTATTGTTATGCTTGTTACTATTGTTATTAGCACTAAAACTATTATTATTATCCTTACTACTATTATTATTATCGCTATGACTGTTATTATTATCCTTATTCTATTATTACTATCCCTATTACTCTTGTCTTTATCCTTATAACTATTATTATTATCGCTATAACTATTATTATTATCGTTATGACTGTTATTATTATCCTTATTGTACTATTACTATCCCTATTACTCTTGTCTTTATCCTTATACCTATTATTATTATCCTTATTACTATTATTATTATCGCTATAACTATTATTATTATCGCTATAACTATTATTATTATCCTTATTACTATTATTATCGCTATGACTGTTATTATTATCCTTATTCTATTATTACTATCCCTATTACTCTTGTCTTTATCCTTATAACTATTATTGTTATGCTTGTTACTATTGTTATTAGCACTAAAACTATTATTATTATCCTTACTACTATTATTATTATCGCTATGACTGTTATTATTATCCTTATTCTATTATTACTATCCCTATTACTCTTGTCTTTATCCTTATAACTATTATTATTATCGCTATAACTATTATTATTATCGTTATGACTGTTATTATTATCCATATTGTACTATTACTATCCCTATTACTCTTGTCTTTATCCTTATACCTATTATTATTATCCTTATTACTATTATTATTATCGCTATAACTGTTATTATTATCCTTATTACTAGTATTATTAGCACTATAACTGTTATGTTTACCCTTATTACTATTATTATACGCACTATAACTATTATTATTATCCTTATTACTATTATTATTATCGCTATGACTCTTGTCTTTATCCTTATAACTATTATTGTTATGCTTATTACTATTGTTATTAGCACTGAAACTATTATTATTATCCTTACTACTGTTATTATTATGCTTATTACTATTATTATTATCGCTATAACTATTATTATTATCCTTACTACTATTATTATTATCGCTATAACTGTTATTATTATCCTTACTACTATTATTATTATCGCTATAACTGTTATTATTATCCTTACTACTATTATTGTTATCGCTATAACTATTATTATTATCGTTATGACTGTTATTATTATCGTTATTCTATTATTACTATCCCTATTACTCTTGTCTTTATCCTTATAACTATTACTATTTCCCTTATTACTATTATTATTATCATTATAACTGTTATTATTATCCTTATTACTAGTATTATTATCTCTATAACTATTATTGTTATCATCATTACTATTATTATTATCACTATGACTGTTATTATTATCCTTACTACTATTATTATTATCGCTATAACTGTTATTATTATCCTTACTACTATTATTATTATCGCTATAACTATTATTATTATCGTTATGACTGTTATTATTATCCTTATTGTACTATTACTATCCCTATTACTCTTTTCTTTATCCTTATTACTATTATTATTATCGCTATAACTATTATTATTAAGGCTATAACTATTATTATTATCCTTATTACTATTATTATCGCTATGACTGTTATTATTATCCTTATTCTACCATTACTATCCCTATTACTCTTGTCTCTATCCTTATAACTTTTATTATTATGCTTATTACTATTATTACTATCGCTATAACTATTATTATTATCCTTACTACGATTATTATTATCGCTATGACTGTTATTATTATCGTTATTCTATTATTACTATCCCTATTACTCTTGTCTTTATCCTTATAACTATTATTATTTCCCTTATTACTATTATTATTATCATTATAACTGTTATTATTATCCTTATTACTAGTATTATTATCTGTATAACTATTATTGTTATCATCATTACTATTATTATTATCGCTATGACTGTTATTATTATCCTTATTCTATTATTACTTTCCCTATTGCTCTTCACTTTATCCTTATAACTATTATCATTGTCCTTATTACTAGTATTATTATCTCTATAACTGTTATTATTATCCTTATTACTAGTATTATTAGCACTATAACTGTTATGTTTATCCTTATTACTATTATTATTCGCACTATAACTATTATTATTATCCTTATTACTATTATTATTATCGCTATGACTGTTATTATTATACTTATTCTATTATTACTATCCCTATTACTCTTGTCTTTATCCTTATAACTACTATTGTTATGCTTATTACTATTGTTATTAGCACTAAAACTATTATTATTATCCTTACTACTATTATTATTATCGCTATGACTGTTATTATTATCCTTATTCTATTATTACTATCCCTATTACTCTTCTCTTTATCCTTATAACTATTATTATTATCCTTATAACTATTATTATTATTCTTATTACTATTATTATTATCGCTATAACTATTATTGTTATGCTTATTACTATTATTATTAGCACTAAAACTATTATTATTAGTCCTAAAACTATTATTATTATCCTTATTACTATTATTATTATCGCTATGACTGTTATTATTATCCTTATTGTATTATTAATATCCCTATTACTCTTGTCTTTATCCTTACAACTATTATTATTATGCTTATTACTATTATTATTATCGCTATAACTGTTATTATTATCCTTACTACTATTATTATTATCGCTATGACTGTTATTATTATCCTTATTCTATTATTACTATCCCTATTACTCTTCTCTTTATCCTTATAACTATTATTATTATCCTTATTACTATTATTATTATCGCTATGACTGTTATTATTATACTTATTCTATTATTACTATCCCTATTACTCTTGTCTTTATCCTTATAACTATTATTATTTCCCTTATTACTATTATTATTATCATTATAACTGTTATTATTATCCTTATTACTAGTATTATTATCTCTATAACTATTATTGTTATCCTCATTACTATTATTATTATCGCTATAACTACCATTATTATCCTTATCACTATTATTACTAGCACTATAACTATTATGTTTATCCTTATTACTATTATTATTATTGCTATAACTGTTATTATTATCCTTATTACTATTATTATTAGCACTATAGCTATTATTATTATCCTTATTACTATTATTATCGCTATGACTGTTATTATTATCCTTACTCTACTATTACTATCCATATTACTCTTGTCTCTATCCTTATAACTATTATTATTATCCTTATTACTATTATTATTATCGCTATAACTATTATTATTATCGCTATGACTCTTATCATTATCCTTATTCTATTATTATTTCCCTTATTACTATTATTATTATCGCTATAACTATTATTATTATCCTTATTACTATTATTTTTGCTATGACTGTTATTATTATCCTTATTCTACTATTACTATCCCTATTACTCCTGTCTCTATCCCTATAACTATTATTATTATGCTTATTACTATTATTATTAGCACTTTAACTATTATTATTATCCTTATTGCTATTATTATTATCGCTATATCCATTATTATTATCCTTACTAGTATTATTATCATCGCTATGACTGTTATTATTATCCTTATTCTATTATTACTATCCCTATTACTCCTGTCTCTATCCTTATAACTATTATTTTTATGCTTATTACTATTATTATTAGCACTTTAACTATTATTATTATCCTTATTGCTATTATTATTATCGCTATATCTATTATTATTATCCTTACTACTATTATTATCATCGCTATGACTGTTATTATTATCCTTATTCTATTATTACTATCCCTATTACTCTTCTCTTTATCCTTATAACTATTATTATTATCCTTATAACTATTATTATTATCCTTATTACTATTATTATTGTCGCTATGACTGTTATTATTATCCTTATTCTATTATTACTTTCCCTATTACTCTTCACTTTATCCTTATAACTATTATTGTTATGCTTATTACTATTATTATTAGCACTAAAACTATTATTATTATCCTTATTACTATTATTATCATCGCTATGACTGTTATTATTATACTTATTCTATTATTACTATCCCTATTAGTCTTGTCTTTACCCTTATAACTATTATTATTATCGCTATGACTGTTATTATTATCCTTATTCTATTATTACTATCCCTATTACTCTTCTCTTTATCCTTATAACTGTTATTACTATCCTTATAACTATTATCATTGTCCTTATTACTATTATTATTATCGCTATAACTGTTATTATTATCCTTATTACTAGTATTATTAGCACTATAACTGTTATGTTTATCCTTATTACTATTATTATTCGCACTATAACCATTATTATTATCCTTATTACTATTATTATTATCGCTATGACTGTTATTATTATACTTATTCTACTATTACTATCCCTATTACTCTTGTCTTTATCCTTATAACTATTATTGTTATGCTTGTTACTATTGTTATTAGCACTAAAACTATTATTATTATCCTTACTACTATTATTATTATCGCTATGACTGTTATTATTATCCTTATTCTATTATTACTATCCCTATTACTCTTGTCTTTATCCTTATAACTATTATTATTATCGCTATAACTATTATTATTATCGTTATGACTGTTATTATTATCCTTATTGTACTATTACTATCCCTATTACTCTTGTCTTTATCCTTATACCTATTATTATTATCCTTATTACTATTATTATTATCGCTATAACTATTATTATTATCGCTATAACTATTATTATTATCCTTATTACTATTATTATCGCTATGACTGTTATTATTATCCTTATTCTATTATTACTATCCCTATTACTCTTGTCTTTATCCTTATAACTATTATTATTATCGCTATAACTATTATTATTATCGTTATGACTGTTATTATTATCCTTATTGTACTATTACTATCCCTATTACTCTTGTCTTTATCCTTATTACTATTATTATTATCGCTATAACTATTATTATTAAGGCTATAACTATTATTATTATCCTTATTACTATTATTATCGCTATGACTGTTATTATTATCCTTATTGTATTATTAATATTCCTATTACTCTTGTCTTTATCCTTACAACTATTATTATTATGCTTATTACTATTATTATTATCGCTATAACTGTTATTATTATCCTTACTACTACTATTATTATCGCTATGACTATTATTATTATCCTTATTCTACTATTACTATCCCTATTACTCTTGTCTCTATGCTTATAACTATTATTAATATGCTTATTACTATTATTATTATCGCTATAACTATTATTATTATCCTTACTACTATTATTATTATCGCTATGACTGTTATTATTATCCTTATTCTATTATTACTATCCCTACTACTCTTCTCTTTATCCTTATAACTGTTATTACTATCCTTATAACTATTATTATTATCCTTATTACTATTATTATTATCGCTATGACTGTTATTATTATACTTATTCTATTATTGATATCCCCATTACTCTTGTCTTTATCCTGATAATTATTATTATTTCCCTTATTACTATTATTATTATCATTATTACTATTATTATTATCGCTATGACTGTTATTATTATACTTATTCTATTATTACTATCCCTATTACTCTTATCTTTATCCTTATAACTTTTATTATTATGCTTATTACCATTATTATTATCGCTATAACTATTATTATTATCCTTACTACTATTATTATTATCGCTATAACTGTTATTATTATCCTTACTACTATTATTATTATCGCTATAACTGTTATTATTATCCTTACTACTATTATTATTATCGCTATGACTGTTATTATTATCCTTATTCTACTATTACTATCCCTATTACTCTTGTCTCTATCCTTATAACTTTTATTATTATGCTTATTACTATTACTATTATCGCTATAACTATTATTATTATCCTTACTACTATTATTATTATGCTTATTACTATTATTATTATCGCTATAACTGTTATTATTATCCTTACTACTATTATTATTATCGCTATGACTGTTATTATTATCCTTATTCTACTATTACTATCCCTATTACTCTTGTCTCTATCCTTATAACTTTTATTATTATGCTTATTACTATTATTATTATCGCTATAACTATTATTATTATCCTTACTACGATTATTATTATCGCTATGACTGTTATTATTATCGTTATTCTATTATTACTATCCCTATTACTCTTGTCTTTATCCTTATAACTATTACTATTTCTCTTATTACTATTATTATTATCATTATAACTGTTATTATTATCCTTATTACTAGTATTATTATCTCTATAACTATTATTGTTATCATCATTACTATTATTATTATCGCTATGACTGTTATTATTATCCTTATTCTATTATTACTATCAATATTAGTCTTGTCTTTATCCTTATAACTATGATTATCACTATAACTATTATTATTATCGCTATGACTGTTATTATTATCCTTATTGTATTATTAATATTCCTATTACTCTTGTCTTTATCCTTACAACTATTATTATTATGCTTATTACTATTATTATTATCGCTATAACTGTTATTATTATCCTTACTACTATTATTATTATCGCTATGACTGTTATTATTATCCTTATTCTACTATTACTATCCCTATTACTCTTGTCTCTATGCTTATAACTATTATTAATATGCTTATTACTATTATTATTATCGCTATAACTATTATTATTATCCTTACTACTATTATTATTATCGCTATGACTGTTATTATTATCCTTATTCTATTATTACTATCCCTACTACTCTTCTCTTTATCCTTATAACTGTTATTACTATCCTTATAACTATTATTATTATCCTTATTACTATTATTATTATCGCTATGACTGTTATTATTATACTTATTCTATTATTGCTATCCCCATTACTCTTGTCTTTATCCTGATAATTATTATTATTTCCCTTATTACTATTATTATTATCATTATAACTGTTATTATTATCCTTATTACTAGTATTATTATCTCTATAACTATTATTGTTATCCTCATTACTATTATTATTATCGCTATAACTATTATTATTATCCTTATCACTATTATTACTAGCACTATAACTATTATGTTTATCCTTATTATTATTATTATTATTGCTATAACTGTTATTATTATCCTTATTACTATTATTATTAGCACTATAGCTATTATTATTATCCTTATTACTATTATTATCGCTATGACTGTTATTATTATCCTTACTCTACTATTACTATCCCTATTACTCTTGTCTCTATCCTTATAACTATTATTATTATCCTTATTACTATTATTATTATCGCTATAACTATTATTATTATCGCTATGACTGTTATCATTATCCTTATTCTATTATTATTTCCCTTATTACTATTATTATTATCGCTATAACTATTATTATTATCCTTATTACTATTATTATTGTCGCTATGACTGTTATTATTATCCTTATTCTATTATTACTTTCCCTATTACTCTTCACTTTATCCTTATAACTATTATTGTTATGCTTATTACTATTATTATTAGCACTAAAACTATTATTATTATCCTTATTACTATTATTATTATCGCTATGACTGTTATTATTATACTTATTCTACTATTACTATCCCTATTAGTCTTGTCTTTACCCTTATAACTATTATTATTATCGCTATGACTGTTATTATTATCCTTATTCTATTATTACTTTCCCTATTACTCTTCACTTTATCCTTATAACTATTATTGTTATGCTTATTACTATTATTATTAGCACTAAAACTATTATTATTATCCTTATTACTATTATTATTATCGCTATGACTGTTATTATTATACTTATTCTATTATTACTATCCCTATTAGTCTTGTCTTTACCCTTATAACTATTATTATTATCGCTATGACTGTTATTATTATCCTTATTCTATTATTACTATCCCTATTACTCTTCTCTTTATCCTTATAACTGTTATTACTATCCTTATAACTATTATCATTGTCCTTATTACTATTATTATTATCGCTATAACTGTTATTATTATCCTTATTACTAGTATTATTAGCACTATAACTGTTATGTTTATCCTTATTACTATTATTATTCGCACTATAACTATTATTATTATCCTTATTACTATTATTATTATCGCTATGACTGTTATTATTATACTTATTCTACTATTACTATCCCTATTACTCTTGTCTTTATCCTTATAACTATTATTGTTATGCTTGTTACTATTGTTATTAGCACTAAAACTATTATTATTATCCTTACTACTATTATTATTATCGCTATGACTGTTATTATTATCCTTATTCTATTATTACTATCCCTATTACTCTTGTCTTTACCCTTATAACTATTATTATTATCGCTATAACTATTATTATTATCGCTATGACTGTTATTATTATACTTATTCTATTATTACTATCCCTATTACTCTTGTCTTTATCCTTATAACTATTATTATTTCCCTTATTACTATTATTATTATCATTATAACTGTTATTATTATCCTTATTACTAGTATTATTATCTCTATAACTATTATTGTTATCCTCATTACTATTATTATTATCGCTATAACTACCATTATTATCCTTATCACTATTATTACTAGCACTATAACTATTATGTTTATCCTTATTACTATTATTATTATTGCTATAACTGTTATTATTATCCTTATTACTATTATTATTAGCACTATAGCTATTATTATTATCCTTATTACTATTATTATCGCTATGACTGTTATTATTATCCTTACTCTACTATTACTATCCCTATTACTCTTGTCTCTATCCTTATAACTATTATTATTATCCTTATTGCTATTATTATTATCGCTATATCTATTATTATTATCCTTACTACTATTATTATCATCGCTATGACTGTTATTATTATCCTTATTCTATTATTACTATCCCTATTACTCTTCTCTTTATCCTTATAACTATTATTATTATCCTTATAACTATTATTATTATCCTTATTACTATTATTATTATCGCTATGACTGTTATTATTATCCTTATTCTATTATTACTTTCCCTATTACTCTTCACTTTATCCTTATAACTATTATCATTGTCCTTATTACTATTATTATTATCGCTATAATTGTTATTATTATCCTTATTACTAGTATTATTAGCACTATAACTATTATGTTTATCCTTATTACTATTATTATTCGCACTGTAACTATTATTATTATCCTTATTACTATTGTTATTATCGCTATGACTGTTATTATTATACTTATTCTATTATTACTATCCCTTTTACTCTTGTCTTTATCCTTATAACTATTATTATTATCCTTATAACTATTATTATTATCCTTATTACTATTATTATTATCGCTATGACAGTTATTATTATACTTATTCTATTATTACTATCCCTATTACTCTTGTCTTTATCCTTATAACTATTATTGTTATGCTTATTACTATTATTATTAGCACTAAAACTATTATTATTAGCACTAAAACTATTATTATTATCCTTATTACTATTATTATTATCGCTATGACTGTTATTATTATACTTATTCTATTATTACTATCCCTATTAGTCTTGTCTTTACCCTTATAACTATTATTATTATCGCTATGACTGTTATTATTATCCTTATTCTATTATTACTATCCCTATTACTCTTCTCTTTATCCTTATAACTGTTATTACTATCCTTATAACTATTATCATTGTCCTTATTACTATTATTATTATCCTTATTACTAGTATTATTAGCACTATAACTGTTATGTTTATCCTTATTACTATTATTATTCGCACTATCACTATTATTATTATCCTTATTACTATTATTATTATCGCTATGACTGTTATTATTATACTTATTCTACTATTACTATCCCTATTACTCTTGTCTTTATCCTTATAACTATTATTGTTATGCTTGTTACTATTGTTATTAGCACTAAAACTATTATTATTATCCTTACTACTATTATTATTATCGCTATGACTGTTATTATTATCCTTATTCTATTATTACTATCCCTATTACTCTTGTCTTTATCCTTATAACTATTATTATTATCGCTATAACTATTATTATTATCGTTATGACTGTTATTATTATCCTTATTGTAGTATTACTATCCCTATTACTCTTGTCTTTATCCTTATACCTATTATTATTATCCTTATTACTATTATTATTATCGCTATAACTATTATTATTATCCTTATTACTATTATTATCGCTATGACTGTTATTATTATCCTTATTCTATTATTACTATCCCTATTACTCTTGTCTTTATCCTTATAACTATTATTATTATCGCTATAACTATTATTATTATCGTTATGACTGTTATTATTATCCTTATTCTACTATTACTATCCCTATTACTCTTGTCTCTATCCTTATAACTTTTATTATTATGCTTATTACTATTATTATTATCGCTATAACTATTATTATTATCCTTACTACTATTATTATTATCGCTATGACTGTTATTATTATCCTTATTCTATTATTACTATCCCTATTACTCTTGTCTTTATCCTTATAACTATTATTATTATCGCTATAACTATTATTATTATCGTTATGACTGTTATTATTATCCTTATTGTACTATTACTATCCCTATTACTCTTGTCTTTATCCTTATTACTATTATTATTATCGCTATAACTATTATTATCGCTATGACTGTTATTATTATCCTTATTCTACTATTACTATCCCTATTACTCTTGTCTCTATCCTTATAACTATTGTATTATTAATATGCTTATTACTATTATTATTATCGCTATAACTATTATTATTATCCTTACTACTATTATTATTATGGCTATGACTGTTATTATTATCCTTATTCTATTATTACTATCCCTATTACTCTTGTCTTTATCCTTATAACTATTATTATTTCCCTTATTACTATTATTATTATCATTATAACTGTTATTATTATCCTTATTACTAGTATTATTATCTCTATAACTATTATGGTTATCATCATTACTATTATTATTATCGCTATGACTGTTATTATTATCCTTATTCTATTATTACTATCCCTATTACTCTTCTCTTTATCCTTATAACTATTATTATTATCGCTATGACTGTTATTATTATCCTTATTGTATTATTAATATCCCTATTACTCTTGTCTTTATCCTTACAACTATTATTATTATGCTTATTACTATTATTATTATCGCTATAACTGTTATTATTATCCTTACTAATATTATTATTATCGCTATGACTGTTATTATTATCGTTATTCTATTATTACTATCCCTATTACTCTTGTCTTTATCCTTATAACTATTACTATTTCCCTTATTACTATTATTATTATCATTATAACTGTTATTATTATCCTTATTACTAGTATTATTATCTCTATAACTATTATTGTTATCATCATTACTATTATTATTATCGCTATGACTGTTATTATTATCCTTATTCTATTATTACTATCAATATTAGTCTTGTCTTTATCCTTATAACTATGATTATCACTATAACTATTATTATTATCGCTATGACTGTTATTATTATCCTTATTGTATTGTTAATATTCCTATTACTCTTGTCTTTATCCTTACAACTATTATTATTATGCTTATTACTATTATTATTATCGCTATAACTGCTATTATTATCCTTACTACTATTATTATTATCGCTATGACTGTTATTATTATCCTTATTCTACTATTACTATCCCTATTACTCTTGTCTCTATGCTTATAACTATTATTAATATGCTTATTACTATTATTATTATCGCTATAACTATTATTATTATCCTTACTACTATTATTATTATCGCTATGACTGTTATTATTATCCTTATTCTATTATTACTATCCCTATTACTCTTGTCTTTACCCTTATAACTATTATTATTATCGCTATAACTATTATTATTATCGCTATGACTGTTATTATTATCCTTATTGTATTATTAATATCCCTATTACTCTTGTCTTTATCCTTACAACTATTATTATTATGCTTGTTACTATTATTATTATCGCTATAACTGTTATTATTATCCTTACTAATATTATTATTATCGCTATGACTGTTATTATTATCCTTATTCTATTATTACTATCCCTATTACTCTTCTCTTTATCCTTATAACTATTATTATTATCCTTATAACTATTATTATTATCCTTATTCTATTATTACTATCCCTATTACTCTTGTCTTTACCCTTATAACTATTATTATTATCGCTATAACTATTATTATTATCGCTATGACTGTTATTATTATCCTTATTGTATTATTAATATCCCTATTACTCTTGTCTTTATCCTTACAACTATTATTATTATCGCTATAACTATTATTATTATCGTTATGACTGTTATTATTATCCTTATTCTACTATTACTATCCCTATTACTCTTGTCTCTATCCTTATAACTTTTATTATTATGCTTATTACTATTATTATTATCGCTATAACTATTATTATTATCCTTACTACTATTATTATTATCGCTATGACTGTTATTATTATCCTTATTCTATTATTACTATCCCTATTACTCTTGTCTTTATCCTTATAACTATTATTATTATCGCTATAACTATTATTATTATCGTTATGACTGTTATTATTATCCTTATTGTACTATTACTATCCCTATTACTCTTGTCTTTATCCTTATTACTATTATTATTATCGCTATAACTATTATTATTAAGGCTATAACTATTATTATTATCCTTATTACTATTATTATCGCTATGACTGTTATTATTATCCTTATTCTACTATTACTATCCCTATTACTCTTGTCTCTATCCTTATAACTATTGTATTATTAATATGCTTATTACTATTATTATTATCGCTATAACTATTATTATTATCCTTACTACTATTATTATTATGGCTATGACTGTTATTATTATCCTTATTCTATTATTACTATCCCTATTACTCTTGTCTTTATCCTTATAACTATTATTATTTCCCTTATTACTATTATTATTATCATTATAACTGTTATTATTATCCTTATTACTAGTATTATTATCTCTATAACTATTATGGTTATCATCATTACTATTATTATTATCGCTATGACTGTTATTATTATCCTTATTCTATTATTACTATCCCTATTACTCTTCTCTTTATCCTTATAACTATTATTATTATCGCTATGACTGTTATTATTATCCTTATTGTATTATTAATATCCCTATTACTCTTGTCTTTATCCTTACAACTATTATTATTATGCTTATTACTATTATTATTATCGCTATAACTGTTATTATTATCCTTACTAATATTATTATTATCGCTATGACTGTTATTATTATCGTTATTCTATTATTACTATCCCTATTACTCTTGTCTTTATCCTTATAACTATTACTATTTCCCTTATTACTATTATTATTATCATTATAACTGTTATTATTATCCTTATTACTAGTATTATTATCTCTATAACTATTATTGTTATCATCATTACTATTATTATTATCGCTATGACTGTTATTATTATCCTTATTCTATTATTACTATCAATATTAGTCTTGTCTTTATCCTTATAACTATGATTATCACTATAACTATTATTATTATCGCTATGACTGTTATTATTATCCTTATTGTATTGTTAATATTCCTATTACTCTTGTCTTTATCCTTACAACTATTATTATTATGCTTATTACTATTATTATTATCGCTATAACTGCTATTATTATCCTTACTACTATTATTATTATCGCTATGACTGTTATTATTATCCTTATTCTACTATTACTATCCCTATTACTCTTGTCTCTATGCTTATAACTATTATTAATATGCTTATTACTATTATTATTATCGCTATAACTATTATTATTATCCTTACTACTATTATTATTATCGCTATGACTGTTATTATTATCCTTATTCTATTATTACTATCCCTATTACTCTTGTCTTTACCCTTATAACTATTATTATTATCGCTATAACTATTATTATTATCGCTATGACTGTTATTATTATCCTTATTGTATTATTAATATCCCTATTACTCTTGTCTTTATCCTTACAACTATTATTATTATGCTTGTTACTATTATTATTATCGCTATAACTGTTATTATTATCCTTACTAATATTATTATTATCGCTATGACTGTTATTATTATCCTTATTCTATTATTACTATCCCTATTACTCTTCTCTTTATCCTTATAACTATTATTATTATCCTTATAACTATTATTATTATCCTTATTACTATTATTATTATCGCTATAACTGTTATTATTATCCTTATTCTATTATTACTATCCCTATTACTCTTCTCTTTATCCTTATAAGTATTATTATTATCCTTATAACTATTATTATTATCCTTATTACTATTATTATTATCGCTATAACTGTTATTATTATCCTTACTACTATTATTATTATCGCTATGACTGTTATTATTATCCTTATTCTATTATTACTATCCCTATTACTCTTCTCTTTATCCTTATAACTATTATTATTATCCTTATAACTATTATTATTATCCTTATTACTATTATTACTATCGCTATGACTGTTATTATTATACTTATTCTATTATTACTATCCCTATTACTCTTGTCTTTATCCTTATAACTATTATTAATATGCTTATTACTATTATTATTATCGCTATAACTATTATTATTATCCTTACTACTATTATTATTATCGCTATGACTGTTATTATTATCCTTATTCTATTATTACTATCCCTATTACTCTTGTCTTTACCCTTATAACTATTATTATTATCGCTATAACTATTATTATTATCGCTATGACTGTTATTATTATCCTTATTGTATTATTAATATCCCTATTACTCTTGTCTTTATCCTTACAACTATTATTATTATGCTTGTTACTATTATTATTATCGCTATAACTGTTATTATTATCCTTACTAATATTATTATTATCGCTATGACTGTTATTATTATCCTTATTCTATTATTACTATCCCTATTACTCTTCTCTTTATCCTTATAACTATTATTATTATCCTTATAACTATTATTATTATCCTTATTACTATTATTATTATCGCTATAACTGTTATTATTATCCTTATTCTATTATTACTATCCCTATTACTCTTCTCTTTATCCTTATAAGTATTATTATTATCCTTATAACTATTATTATTATCCTTATTACTATTATTATTATCGCTATAACTGTTATTATTATCCTTACTACTATTATTATTATCGCTATGACTGTTATTATTATCCTTATTCTATTATTACTATCCCTATTACTCTTCTCTTTATCCTTATTACTAGTATTATTATCTCTATAACTATTATTGTTATCCTCATTACTATTATTATTATCGCTATAACTACCATTATTATCCTTATCACTATTATTACTAGCACTATAACTATTATGTTTATCCTTATTACTATTATTATTATTGCTATAACTGTTATTATTATCCTTATTACTATTATTATTAGCACTATAGCTATTATTATTATCCTTATTACTATTATTATCGCTATGACTGTTATTATTATCCTTACTCTACTATTACTATCCCTATTACTCTTGTCTCTATCCTTATAACTATTATTATTATCCTTATTGCTATTATTATTATCGCTATATCTATTATTATTATCCTTACTACTATTATTATCATCGCTATGACTGTTATTATTATCCTTATTCTATTATTACTATCCCTATTACTCTTCTCTTTATCCTTATAACTATTATTATTATCCTTATAACTATTATTATTATCCTTATTACTATTATTATTATCGCTATGACTGTTATTATTATCCTTATTCTATTATTACTTTCCCTATTACTCTTCACTTTATCCTTATAACTATTATCATTGTCCTTATTACTATTATTATTATCGCTATAATTGTTATTATTATCCTTATTACTAGTATTATTAGCACTATAACTATTATGTTTATCCTTATTACTATTATTATTCGCACTGTAACTATTATTATTATCCTTATTACTATTGTTATTATCGCTATGACTGTTATTATTATACTTATTCTATTATTACTATCCCTTTTACTCTTGTCTTTATCCTTATAACTATTATTATTATCCTTATTACTATTATTATTATCGCTATGACAGTTATTATTATACTTATTCTATTATTACTATCCCTATTACTCTTGTCTTTATCCTTATAACTATTATTGTTATGCTTATTACTATTATTATTAGCACTAAAACTATTATTATTAGCACTAAAACTATTATTATTATCCTTATTACTATTATTATTATCGCTATGACTGTTATTATTACACTTATTCTATTATTACTATCCCTATTAGTCTTGTCTTTACCCTTATAACTATTATTATTATCGCTATGACTGTTATTATTATCCTTATTCTATTATTACTATCCCTATTACTCTTCTCTTTATCCTTATAACTGTTATTACTATCCTTATAACTATTATCATTGTCCTTATTACTATTATTATTATCGCTATAACTGTTATTATTATCCTTATTACTAGTATTATTAGCACTATAACTGTTATGTTTATCCTTATTACTATTATTATTCGCACTATCACTATTATTATTATCCTTATTACTATTATTATTATCGCTATGACTGTTATTATTATACTTATTCTACTATTACTATCCCTATTACTCTTGTCTTTATCCTTATAACTATTATTGTTATGCTTGTTACTATTGTTATTAGCACTAAAACTATTATTATTATCCTTACTACTATTATTATTATCGCTATGACTGTTATTATTATCCTTATTCTATTATTACTATCCCTATTACTCTTGTCTTTATCCTTATAACTATTATTATTATCGCTATAACTATTATTATTATCGTTATGACTGTTATTATTATCCTTATTGTAGTATTACTATCCCTATTACTCTTGTCTTTATCCTTATACCTATTATTATTATCCTTATTACTATTATTATTATCGCTATAACTATTATTATTATCCTTATTACTATTATTATCGCTATGACTGTTATTATTATCCTTATTCTATTATTACTATCCCTATTACTCTTGTCTTTATCCTTATAACTATTATTATTATCGCTATAACTATTATTATTATCGTTATGACTGTTATTATTATCCTTATTCTACTATTACTATCCCTATTACTCTTGTCTCTATCCTTATAACTTTTATTATTATGCTTATTACTATTATTATTATCGCTATAACTATTATTATTATCCTTACTACTATTATTATTATCGCTATGACTGTTATTATTATCCTTATTCTATTATTACTATCCCTATTACTCTTGTCTTTATCCTTATAACTATTATTATTATCGCTATAACTATTATTATTATCGTTATGACTGTTATTATTATCCTTATTGTACTATTACTATCCCTATTACTCTTGTCTTTATCCTTATTACTATTATTATTATCGCTATAACTATTATTATTAAGGCTATAACTATTATTATTATCCTTATTCTACTATTACTATCCCTATTACTCTTGTCTCTATGCTTATAACTATTATTAATATGCTTATTACTATTATTATTATCGCTATAACTATTATTATTATCCTTACTACTATTATTATTATCGCTATGACTGTTATTATTATCCTTATTCTATTATTACTATCCCTATTACTCTTGTCTTTACCCTTATAACTATTATTATTATCGCTATAACTATTATTATTATCGCTATGACTGTTATTATTATCCTTATTGTATTATTAATATCCCTATTACTCTTGTCTTTATCCTTACAACTATTATTATTATGCTTATTACTATTATTATTATCGCTATAACTGTTATTATTATCCTTACTAATATTATTATTATCGCTATGACTGTTATTATTATCCTTATTCTATTATTACTATCCCTACTACTCTTCTCTTTATCCTTATAACTGTTATTACTATCCTTATAACTATTATTATTATCCTTATTACTATTATTATTATCGCTATGACTGTTATTATTATACTTATTCTATTATTGCTATCCCCATTACTCTTGTCTTTATCCTGATAATTATTATTATTTCCCTTATTACTATTATTATTATCATTATTACTATTATTATTATCGCTATGACTGTTATTATTATACATATTCTATTATTACTATCCCTATTACTCTTATCTTTATCCTTATAACTATTATTATTTCCCTTATTACTATTATTATTATCATTATAACTGTTATTATTATCCTTATTACTAGTATTATTATCTCTATAACTATTATTGTTATCCTCATTACTATTATTATTATCGCTATAACTATTATTATTATCCTTATCACTATTATTACTAGCACTATAACTATTATGTTTATCCTTATTACTATTACTATTATTGCTATAACTGTTATTATTATCCTTATTACTATTATTATTAGCACTATAGCTATTATTATTATCCTTATTACTATTATTATCGCTATGACTGTTATTATTATCCTTACTCTACTATTACTATCCCTATTACTCTTGTCTCCATCCTTATAACTATTATTATTATCCTTATTACTATTATTATTATCGCTATAACTATTATTATTATCCTTACTACTATTATTATTATCGCTATGACTGTTATTATTATCCTTATTCTACTATTACTATCCCTATTACTCTTGTCTCTATCCTTATAACTTTTATTATTATGCTTATTACTATTATTATTATCGCTATAACTATTATTATTATCCTTACTACGATTATTATTATCGCTATGACTGTTATTATTATCGTTATTCTATTATTACTATCCCTATTACTCTTGTCTTTATCCTTATAACTATTACTATTTCCCTTATTACTATTATTATTATCATTATAACTGTTATTATTATCCTTATTACTAGTATTATTATCTCTATAACTATTATTGTTATCATCATTACTATTATTATTATCGCTATGACTGTTATTATTATCCTTATTCTATTATTACTATCAATATTAGTCTTGTCTTTATCCTTATAACTATGATTATCACTATAACTATTATTATTATCGCTATGACTGTTATTATTATCCTTATTGTATTGTTAATATTCCTATTACTCTTGTCTTTATCCTTACAACTATTATTATTATGCTTATTACTATTATTATTATCGCTATAACTGTTATTATTATCCTTACTACTATTATTATTATCGCTATGACTGTTATTATTATCCTTATTCTACTATTACTATCCCTATTACTCTTGTCTCTATGCTTATAACTATTATTAATATGCTTATTACTATTATTATTATCGCTATAACTATTATTATTATCCTTACTACTATTATTATTATCGCTATGACTGTTATTATTATCCTTATTCTATTATTACTATCCCTATTACTCTTGTCTTTACCCTTATAACTATTATTATTATCGCTATAACTATTATTATTATCGCTATGACTGTTATTATTATACTTATTCTATTATTACTATCCCTATTACTCTTATCTTTATCCTTATAACTATTATTATTTCCCTTATTACTATTATTATTATCATTATAACTGATATTATTATCCTTATTACTAGTATTATTATCTCTATAACTATTATTGTTATCCTCATTACTATTATTATTATCGCTATAACTATTATTATTATCCTTATCACTATTATTACTAGCACTATAACTATTATGTTTATCCTTATTACTATTACTATTATTGCTATAACTGTTATTATTATCCTTATTACTATTATTATTAGCATTATAGCTATTATTATTATCCTTATTACTATTATTATCGCTATGACTGTTATTATTATCCTTACTCTACTATTACTATCCCTATTACTCTTGTCTCTATCCTTATAACTATTATTATTATCCTTATTACTATTATTATTATCGCTATAACTATTATTATTATCCTTACTACTATTATTATTATCGCTATGACTGTTATTATTATCCTTACTACTATTATTATTATCGCTATAACTGTTATTATTATCCTTACTACTATTATTATTATCGCTATGACTGTTAGTATTATCCTTATTCTACTATTACTATCCCTATTACTCTTGTCTCTATCCTTATAACTTTTATTATTATGCTTATTACTATTATTATTATCGCTATAACTATTATTATTATCCTTACTACGATTATTATTATCGCTATGACTGTTATTATTATCGTTATTCTATTATTACTATCCCTATTACTCTTGTCTTTATCCTTATAACTATTATTATTTCCCTTATTACTATTATTATTATCATTATAACTGTTATTATTATCCTTATTACTAGTATTATTATCTCTATAACTATTATTGTTATCCTCATTACTATTATTATTATCGCTATGACTGTTATTATTATCCTTATTGTATTATTAATATCCCTATTACTCTTGTCTTTATCCTTACAACTATTATTATTATGCTTATTACTATTATTATTATCGCTATAACTGTTATTATTATCCTTACTACTATTATTATTATCGCTATGACTGTTATTATTATCCTTATTCTACTATTACTATCCCTATTACTCTTGTCTCTATGCTTATAACTATTATTAATATGCTTATTACTATTATTATTATCGCTATAACTATTATTATTATCCTTACTACTATTATTATTATCGCTATGACTGTTATTATTATCATTATTCTATTATTACTATCCCTATTACTCTTGTCTTTACCCTTATAACTATTATTATTATCGCTATAACTATTATTATTATCGCTATGACTGTTATTATTATCCTTATTGTATTATTAATATCCCTATTACTCTTGTCTTTATCCTTACAACTATTATTATTATGCTTATTACTATTATTATTATCGCTATAACTGTTATTATTATCCTTACTAATATTATTATTATCGCTATGACTGTTATTATTATCCTTATTCTATTATTACTATCCCTACTACTCTTCTCTTTATCCTTATAACTGTTATTACTATCCTTATAACTATTATTATTATCCTTATTACTATTATTATTATCGCTATGACTGTTATTATTATACTTATTCTATTATTGCTATCCCCATTACTCTTGTCTTTATCCTGATAATTATTATTATTTCCCTTATTACTATTATTATTATCATTATTACTATTATTATTATCGCTATGACTGTTATTATTATACATATTGTATTATTACTATCCCTATTACTCTTATCTTTATCCTTATAACTATTATTATTTCCCTTATTACTATTATTATTATCATTATAACTGTTATTATTATCCTTATTACTAGTATTATTATCTCTATAACTATTATTGTTATCCTCATTACTATTATTATTATCGCTATAACTATTATTATTATCCTTATCACTATTATTACTAGCACTATAACTATTATGTTTATCCTTATTACTATTACTATTATTGCTATAACTGTTATTATTATCCTTATTACTATTATTATTAGCACTATAGCTATTATTATTATCCTTATTACTATTATTATCGCTATGACTGTTATTATTATCCTTACTCTACTATTACTATCCCTATTACTCTTGTCTCCATCCTTATAACTATTATTATTATCCTTATTACTATTATTATTATCGCTATAACTATTATTATTATCCTTACTACTATTATTATTATCGCTATGACTGTTATTATTATCCTTATTCTACTATTACTATCCCTATTACTCTTGTCTCTATCCTTATAACTTTTATTATTATGCTTATTACTATTATTATTATCGCTATAACTGTTATTATTATCCTTACTACGATTATTATTATCGCTATGACTGTTATTATTATCGTTATTCTATTATTACTATCCCTATTACTCTTGTCTTTATCCTTATAACTATTACTATTTCCCTTATTACTATTATTATTATCATTATAACTGTTATTATTATCCTTATTACTAGTATTATTATCTCTATAACTATTATTGTTATCATCATTACTATTATTATTATCGCTATGACTGTTATTATTATCCTTATTCTATTATTACTATCAATATTAGTCTTGTCTTTATCCTTATAACTATGATTATCACTATAACTATTATTATTATCGCTATGACTGTTATTATTATCCTTATTGTATTATTAATATTCCTATTACTCTTGTCTTTATCCTTACAACTATTATTATTATGCTTATTACTATTATTATTATCGCTATAACTGTTATTATTATCCTTACTACTATTATTATTATCGCTATGACTGTTATTATTATCCTTATTCTACTATTACTATCCCTATTACTCTTGTCTCTATGCTTATAACTATTATTAATATGCTTATTACTATTATTATTATCGCTATAACTATTATTATTATCCTTACTACTATTATTATTATCGCTATGACTGTTATTATTATCCTTATTCTATTATTACTATCCCTATTACTCTTGTCTTTACCCTTATAACTATTATTATTATCGCTATAACTATTATTATTATCGCTATGACTGTTATTATTATCCTTATTGTATTATTAATATCCCTATTACTCTTGTCTTTATCCTTACAACTATTATTATTATGCTTATTACTATTATTATTATCGCTATAACTGTTATTATTATCCTTACTAATATTATTATTATCGCTATGACTGTTATTATTATCCTTATTCTATTATTACTATCCCTACTACTCTTCTCTTTATCCTTATAACTGTTATTACTATCCTTATAACTATTATTATTATCCTTATTACTATTATTATTATCGCTATGACTGTTATTATTATACTTATTCTATTATTGCTATCCCCATTACTCTTGTCTTTATCCTGATAATTATTATTATTACCCTTATTACTATTATTATTATCATTATTACTATTATTATTATCGCTATGACTGTTATTATTATACTTATTCTATTATTACTATCCCTATTACTCTTATCTTTATCCTTATAACTATTATTATTTCCCTTATTACTATTATTATTATCATTATAACTGTTATTATTATCCTTATTACTAGTATTATTATCTCTATAACTATTATTGTTATCCTCATTACTATTATTATTATCGCTATAACTATTATTATTATCCTTATCACTATTATTACTAGCACTATAACTATTATGTTTATCCTTATTACTATTACTATTATTGCTATAACTGTTATTATTATCCTTATTACTATTATTATTAGCACTATAGCTATTATTATTATCCTTATTACTATTATTATCGCTATGACTGTTATTATTATCCTTACTCTACTATTACTATCCCTATTACTCTTGTCTCTATCCTTATAACTATTATTATTATCCTTATTACTATTATTATTATCGCTATAACTATTATTATTATCCTTACTACTATTATTATTATCGCTATGACTGTTATTATTATCCTTATTCTATTATTACTATCCCTATTACTCTTGTCTTTATCCTTATAACTTTTATTATTATGCTTATTACTATTACTATTATCGCTATAACTATTATTATTATCCTTACTACTATTATTATTATGCTTATTACTATTATTATTATCGCTATAACTGTTATTATTATCCTTACTACTATTATTATTATCGCTATGACTGTTATTATTATCCTTATTCTACTATTACTATCCCTATTACTCTTGTCTCTATCCTTATAACTTTTATTATTATGCTTATTACTATTATTATTATCGCTATAACTATTATTATTATCCTTACTACGATTATTATTATCGCTATGACTGTTATTATTATCGTTATTCTATTATTACTATCCCTATTACTCTTGTCTTTATCCTTATAACTATTACTATTTCCCTTATTACTATTATTATTATCATTATAACTGTTATTATTATCCTTATTCCTAGTATTATTATCTCTATAACTATTATTGTTATCATCATTACTATTATTATTATCGCTATGACTGTTATTATTATCCTTATTCTATTATTACTATCAATATTAGTCTTGTCTTTATCCTTATAACTATGATTATCACTATAACTATAATTATTATCGCTATGACTGTTATTATTATCCTTATTGTATTATTAATATTCCTATTACTCTTGTCTTTATCCTTACAACTATTATTATTATGCTTATTACTATTATTATTATCGCTATAACTGTTATTATTATCCTTACTACTATTATTATTATCGCTATGACTGTTATTATTATCCTTATTCTACTATTACTATCCCTATTACTCTTGTCTCTATGCTTATAACTATTATTAATATGCTTATTACTATTATTATTATCGCTATAACTATTATTATTATCCTTACTACTATTATTATTATCGCTATGACTGTTATTATTATCCTTATTCTATTATTACTATCCCTATTACTCTTGTCTTTACCCTTATAACTATTATTATTATCGCTATAACTATTATTATTATCGCTATGACTGTTATTATTATACTTATTCTATTATTACTATCCCTATTACTCTTATCTTTATCCTTATAACTATTATTATTTCCCTTATTACTATTATTATTATCGCTATAACTATTATTATTATCCTTACTACTATTATTATTATCGCTATGACTGTTATTATTATCCTTATTCTACTATTACTATCCCTATTACTCTTGTCTCTATCCTTATAACTTTTATTATTATGCTTATTACCATTATTATTATCGCTATAACTATTATTATTATCCTTACTACTATTATTATTATCGCTATAACTGTTATTATTATCCTTACTACTATTATTATTATCGCTATAACTATTATTATTATCCTTACTACGATTATTATTATCGCTATGACTGTTATTATTATCGTTATTCTATTATTACTATCCCTATTACTCTTGTCTTTATCCTTATAACTATTACTATTTCCCTTATTACTATTATTATTATCATTATAACTGTTATTATTATCCTTATTACTAGTATTATTATCTCTATAACTATTATTGTTATCATCATTACTATTATTATTATCGCTATGACTGTTATTATTATCCTTATTCTATTATTACTATCAATATTAGTCTTGTCTTTATCCTTATAACTATGATTATCACTATAACTATTATTATTATCGCTATGACTGTTATTATTATCCTTATTGTATTATTAATATTCCTATTACTCTTGTCTTTATCCTTACAACTATTATTATTATGCTTATTACTATTATTATTATCGCTATAACTGTTATTATTATCCTTACTACTATTATTATTATCGCTATGACTGTTATTATTATCCTTATTCTACTATTACTATCCCTATTACTCTTGTCTCTATGCTTATAACTATTATTAATATGCTTATTACTATTATTATTATCGCTATAACTATTATTATTATCCTTACTACTATTATTATTATCGCTATGACTGTTATTATTATCCTTATTCTATTATTACTATCCCTATTACTCTTGTCTTTACCCTTATAACTATTATTATTATCGCTATAACTATTATTATTATCGCTATGACTGTTATTATTATCCTTATTGTATTATTAATATCCCTATTACTCTTGTCTTTATCCTTACAACTATTATTATTATGCTTATTACTATTATTATTATCGCTATAACTGTTATTATTATCCTTACTAATATTATTATTATCGCTATGACTGTTATTATTATCCTTATTCTATTATCACTATCCCTACTACTCTTCTCTTTATCCTTATAACTGTTATTACTATCCTTATAACTATTATTATTATCCTTATTACTATTATTATTATCGCTATGACTGTTATTATTATACTTATTCTATTATTGCTATCCCCATTACTCTTGTCTTTATCCTGATAATTATTATTATTTCCCTTATTACTATTATTATTATCATTATTACTATTATTATTATCGTTATGACTGTTATTATTATCCTTATTGTACTATTACTATCCCTATTACTCTTGCCTTTATCCTTATTACTATTATTATTATCGCTATAACTATTATTATTAAGGCTATAACTATTATTATTATCCTTATTACTATTATTATCCTTATTCTACTATTACTATCCCTATTACTCTTGTCTCTATCCTTATAACTTTTATTATTATGCTTATTACTATTACTGTTATCGCTATAAGTATTATTATTATCCTTACTACTATTATTATTATGCTTATTACTATTATTATTATCGCTATAACTGTTATTATTATCCTTACTACTATTATTATTATCGCTATGACTGTTATTATTATCCTTATTCTACTATTACTATCCCTATTACTCTTGTCTCTATCCTTATAACTTTTATTATTATGCTTATTACTATTATTATTATCGCTATAACTATTATTATTATCCTTACTACGATTATTATTATCGCTATGACTGTTATTATTATCGTTATTCTATTATTACTATCCCTATTACTCTTGTCTTTATCCTTATAACTATTACTATTTCCCTTATTACTATTATGATTATCATTATAACTGTTATTATTATCCTTATTACTAGTATTATTATCTCTATAACTATTATTGTTATCATCATTACTATTATTATTATCGCTATGACTGTTATTATTATCCTTATTCTATTATTACTATCAATATTAGTCTTGTCTTTATCCTTATAACTATGATTATCACTATAACTATTATTATTATCGCTATGACTGTTATTATTATCCTTATTGTATTATTAATATCCCTATTACTCTTGTCTTTATCCTTACAACTATTATTATTATGCTTATTACTATTATTATTATCGCTATAACTGTTATTATTATCCTTACTACTATTATTATTATCGCTATGACTGTTATTATTATCCTTATTCTATTATTACTATCCCTATTACTCTTGTCTTTACCCTTATAACTATTATTATTATCGCTATAACTATTATTATTATCGCTATGACTGTTATTATTATACTTATTCTATTATTACTATCCCTATTACTCTTATCTTTATCCTTATAACTATTATTATTTCCCTTATTACTATTATTATTATCATTATAACTGTTATTATTATCCTTATTACTAGTATTATTATCTCTATAACTATTATTGTTATCCTCATTACTATTATTATTATCGCTATAACTATTATTATTATCCTTATCACTATTATTACTAGCACTATAACTATTATGTTTATCCTTATTACTATTACTATTATTGCTATAACTGTTATTATTATCCTTATTACTATTATTATCGCTATGACTGTTATTATTATCCTTACTCTACTATTACTATCCCTATTACTCTTGTCTCTATCCTTATAACTATTATTATTATCCTTATTACTATTATTATTATCGCTATAACTATTATTATTATCCTTACTACGATTATTATTATCGCTATGACTGTTATTATTATCGTTATTCTATTATTACTATCCCTATTACTCTTGTCTTTATCCTTATAACTATTATTATTTCCCTTATTACTATTATTATTATCATTATAACTGTTATTATTATCCTTATTACTAGTATTATTATCTCTATAACTATTATTGTTATCCTCATTACTATTATTATTATCGCTATGACTGTTATTATTATCCTTATTGTATTATTAATATCCCTATTACTCTTGTCTTTATCCTTACAACTATTATTATTATGCTTATTACTATTATTATTATCGCTATAACTGTTATTATTATCCTTACTACTATTATTATTATCGCTATGACTGTTATTATTATCCTTATTCTACTATTACTATCCCTATTACTCTTGTCTCTATGCTTATAACTATTATTAATATGCTTATTACTATTATTATTATCGCTATAACTATTATTATTATCCTTACTACTATTATTATTATCGCTATGACTGTTATTATTATCATTATTCTATTATTACTATCCCTATTACTCTTGTCTTTACCCTTATAACTATTATTATTATCGCTATAACTATTATTATTATCGCTATGACTGTTATTATTATCCTTATTGTATTATTAATATCCCTATTACTCTTGTCTTTATCCTTACAACTATTATTATTATGCTTATTACTATTATTATTATCGCTATAACTGTTATTATTATCCTTACTTATATTATTATTATCGCTATGACTGTTATTATTATCCTTATTCTATTATTACTATCCCTATTACTCTTGTCTTTACCCTTATAACTATTATTATTATCGCTATAACTATTATTATTATCGCTATGACTGTTATTATTATACTTATTCTATTATTACTATCCCTATTACTCTTATCTTTATCCTTATAACTATTATTATTTCCCTTATTACTATTATTATTATCATTATAACTGTTATTATTATCCTTATTACTAGTATTATTATCTCTATAACTATTATTGTTATCCTCATTACTATTATTATTATCGCTATAACTATTATTATTATCCTTATCACTATTATTACTAGCACTATAACTATTATGTTTATCCTTATTACTATTACTATTATTGCTATAATTGTTATTATTATCCTTATTACTATTATTATTAGCACTATAGCTATTATTATTATCCTTATTACTATTATTATCGCTATGACTGTTATTATTATCCTTACTCTACTATTACTATCCCTATTACTCTTGTCTCTATCCTTATAACTATTATTATTATCCTTATTACTATTATTATTATCGCTATAACTATTATTATTATCCTTACTACGATTATTATTATCGCTATGACTGTTATTATTATCGTTATTCTATTATTACTATCCCTATTACTCTTGTCTCTATGCTTATAACTATTATTAATATGCTTATTACTATTATTATTATCGCTATAACTATTATTATTATCCTTACTACTATTATTATTATCGCTATGACTGTTATTATTATCATTATTCTATTATTACTATCCCTATTACTCTTGTCTTTACCCTTATAACTATTATTATTATCGCTATAACTATTATTATTATCGTTATGACTGTTATTATTATCCTTATTGTACTATTACTATCCCTATTACTCTTGTCTTTATCCTTATTACTATTATTATTATCGCTATAACTATTATTATTAAGGCTATAACTATTATTATTATCCTTATTACTATTATTATCGCTATGACTGTTATTATTATCCTTATTCTACTATTACTATCCCTATTACTCTTGTCTCTATCCTTATAACTTTTATTATTATGCTTATTACTATTACTATTATCGCTATAAGTATTATTATTATCCTTACTACTATTATTATTATGCTTATTACTATTATTATTATCGCTATAACTGTTATTATTATCCTTACTACTATAATTATTATCGCTATGACTGTTATTATTATCCTTATTCTACTATTACTATCCCTATTACTCTTGTCTCTATCCTTATAACTTTTATTATTATGCTTATTACTATTATTATTATCGCTATAACTATTATTATTATCCTTACTACGATTATTATTATCGCTATGACTGTTATTATTATCGTTATTCTATTATTACTATCCCTATTACTCTTGTCTTTATCCTTATAACTATTACTATTTCCCTTATTACTATTATTATTATCATTATAACTGTTATTATTATCCTTATTACTAGTATTATTATCTCTATAACTATTATTGTTATCATCATTACTATTATTATTATCGCTATGACTGTTATTATTATCCTTATTCTATTATTACTATCAATATTAGTCTTGTCTTTATCCTTATAACTATGATTATCACTATAACTATTATTATTATCGCTATGACTGTTATTATTATCCTTATTGTATTATTAATATTCCTATTACTCTTGTCTTTATCCTTACAACTATTATTATTATGCTTATTACTATTATTATTATCGCTATAACTGTTATTATTATCCTTACTACTATTATTATTATCGCTATGACTGTTATTATTATCCTTATTCTACTATTACTATCCCTATTACTCTTGTCTCTATGCTTATAACTATTATTAATATGCTTATTACTATTATTATTATCGCTATAACTATTATTATTATCCTTACTACTATTATTATTATCGCTATGACTGTTATTATTATCCTTATTCTACTATTACTATCCCTATTACTCTTGTCTCTATCCTTATAACTTTTATTATTATGCTTATTACCATTATTATTATCGCTATAACTATTATTATTATCCTTACTACTATTATTATTATCGCTATAACTGTTATTATTATCCTTACTACTATTATTATTATCGCTATAACTGTTATTATTATCCTTACTACTATTATTATTATCGCTATGACTGTTATTATTATCCTTATTCTACTATTACTATCCCTATTACTCTTGTCTCTATCCTTATAACTTTTATTATTATGCTTATTACTATTATTATTATCGCTATAACTATTATTATTATCCTTACTACGATTATTATTATCGCTATGACTGTTATTATTATCGTTATTCTATTATTACTATCCCTATTACTCTTGTCTTTATCCTTATAACTATTATTATTTCCCTTATTACTATTATTATTATCATTATAACTGTTATTATTATCCTTATTACTAGTATTATTATCTCTATAACTATTATTGTTATCCTCATTACTATTATTATTATCGCTATGACTGTTATTATTATCCTTATTGTATTATTAATATCCCTATTACTCTTGTCTTTATCCTTACAACTATTATTATTATGCTTATTACTATTATTATTATCGCTATAACTGTTATTATTATCCTTACTACTATTATTATTATCGCTATGACTGTTATTATTATCCTTATTCTATTATTACTATCCCTATTACTCTTGTCTTTACCCTTATAACTATTATTATTATCGCTATAACTATTATTATTATCGCTATGACTGTTATTATTATACTTATTCTATTATTACTATCCCTATTACTCTTATCTTTATCCTTATAACTATTATTATTTCCCTTATTACTATTATTATTATCATTATAACTGTTATTATTATCCTTATTACTAGTATTATTATCTCTATAACTATTATTGTTATCCTCATTACTATTATTATTATCGCTATAACTATTATTATTATCCTTATCACTATTATTACTAGCACTATAACTATTATGTTTATCCTTATTACTATTACTATTATTGCTATAACTGTTATTATTATCCTTATTACTATTATTATTAGCACTATAGCTATTATTATTATCCTTATTACTATTATTATCGCTATGACTGTTATTATTATCCTTACTCTACTATTACTATCCCTATTACTCTTGTCTCTATCCTTATAACTATTATTATTATCCTTATTACTATTATTATTATCGCTATAACTATTATTATTATCCTTACTACGATTATTATTATCGCTATGACTGTTATTATTATCGTTATTCTATTATTACTATCCCTATTACTCTTGTCTTTATCCTTATAACTATTATTATTTCCCTTATTACTATTATTATTATCATTATAACTGTTATTATTATCCTTATTACTAGTATTATTATCTCTATAACTATTATTGTTATCCTCATTACTATTATTATTATCGCTATGACTGTTATTATTATCCTTATTGTATTATTAATATCCCTATTACTCTTGTCTTTATCCTTACAACTATTATTATTATGCTTATTACTATTATTATTATCGCTATAACTGTTATTATTATCCTTACTACTATTATTATTATCGCTATGACTGTTATTATTATCCTTATTCTACTATTACTATCCCTATTACTCTTGTCTCTATGCTTATAACTATTATTAATATGCTTATTACTATTATTATTATCGCTATAACTATTATTATTATCCTTACTACTATTATTATTATCGCTATGACTGTTATTATTATCATTATTCTATTATTACTATCCCTATTACTCTTGTCTTTACCCTTATAACTATTATTATTATCGCTATAACTATTATTATTATCGCTATGACTGTTATTATTATCCTTATTGTATTATTAATATCCCTATTACTCTTGTCTTTATCCTTACAACTATTATTATTATGCTTATTACTATTATTATTATCGCTATAACTGTTATTATTATCCTTACTAATATTATTATTATCGCTATGACTGTTATTATTATCCTTATTCTATTATTACTATCCCTATTACTCTTGTCTTTACCCTTATTACTATTATTATTATCATTATAACTGTTATTATTATCCTTATTACTAGTATTATTATCTCTATAACTATTATTGTTATCCTCATTACTATTATTATTATCGCTATAACTATTATTATTATCCTTATCACTATTATTACTAGCACTATAACTATTATGTTTATCCTTATTACTATTACTATTATTGCTATAATTGTTATTATTATCCTTATTACTATTATTATTAGCACTATAGCTATTATTATTATCCTTATTACTATTATTATCGCTATGACTGTTATTATTATCCTTACTCTACTATTACTATCCCTATTACTCTTGTCTCTATCCTTATAACTATTATTATTATCCTTATTACTATTATTATTATCGCTATAACTATTATTATTATCCTTACTACGATTATTATTATCGCTATGACTGTTATTATTATCGTTATTCTATTATTACTATCCCTATTACTCTTGTCTCTATGCTTATAACTATTATTAATATGCTTATTACTATTATTATTATCGCTATAACTATTATTATTATCCTTACTACTATTATTATTATCGCTATGACTGTTATTATTATCATTATTCTATTATTACTATCCCTATTACTCTTGTCTTTACCCTTATAACTATTATTATTATCGCTATAACTATTATTATTATCGTTATGACTGTTATTATTATCCTTATTGTACTATTACTATCCCTATTACTCTTGTCTTTATCCTTATTACTATTATTATTATCGCTATAACTATTATTATTAAGGCTATAACTATTATTATTATCCTTATTACTATTATTATCGCTATGACTGTTATTATTATCCTTATTCTACTATTACTATCCCTATTACTCTTGTCTCTATCCTTATAACTTTTATTATTATGCTTATTACTATTACTATTATCGCTATAAGTATTATTATTATCCTTACTACTATTATTATTATGCTTATTACTATTATTATTATCGCTATAACTGTTATTATTATCCTTACTACTATTATTATTATCGCTATGACTGTTATTATTATCCTTATTCTACTATTACTATCCCTATTACTCTTGTCTCTATCCTTATAACTTTTATTATTATGCTTATTACTATTATTATTATCGCTATAACTATTATTATTATCCTTACTACGATTATTATTATCGCTATGACTGTTATTATTATCGTTATTCTATTATTACTATCCCTATTACTCTTGTCTTTATCCTTATAACTATTACTATTTCCCTTATTACTATTATTATTATCATTATAACTGTTATTATTATCCTTATTACTAGTATTATTATCTCTATAACTATTATTGTTATCATCATTACTATTATTATTATCGCTATGACTGTTATTATTATCCTTATTCTATTATTACTATCAATATTAGTCTTGTCTTTATCCTTATAACTATGATTATCACTATAACTATTATTATTATCGCTATGACTGTTATTATTATCCTTATTGTATTATTAATATTCCTATTACTCTTGTCTTTATCCTTACAACTATTATTATTATGCTTATTACTATTATTATTATCGCTATAACTGTTATTATTATCCTTACTACTATTATTATTATCGCTATGACTGTTATTATTATCCTTATTCTACTATTACTATCCCTATTACTCTTGTCTCTATGCTTATAACTATTATTAATATGCTTATTACTATTATTATTATCGCTATAACTATTATTATTATCCTTACTACTATTATTATTATCGCTATGACTGTTATTATTATCCTTATTCTATTATTACTATCCCTATTACTCTTGTCTTTACCCTTATAACTATTATTATTATCGCTATAACTATTATTATTATCGCTATGACTGTTATTATTATACTTATTCTATTATTACTATCCCTATTACTCTTATCTTTATCCTTATAACTATTATTATTTCCCTTATTACTATTATTATTATCATTATAACTGATATTATTATCCTTATTACTAGTATTATTATCTCTATAACTATTATTGTTATCCTCATTACTATTATTATTATCGCTATAACTATTATTATTATCCTTATCACTATTATTACTAGCACTATAACTATTATGTTTATCCTTATTACTATTACTATTATTGCTATAACTGTTATTATTATCCTTATTACTATTATTATTAGCACTATAGCTATTATTATTATCCTTACTCTACTATTACTATCCCTATTACTCTTGTCTCTATCCTTATAACTATTATTATTATCCTTATTACTATTATTATTATCGCTATAACTATTATTATTATCCTTACTACTATTATTATTATCGCTATGACTGTTATTATTATCCTTATTCTACTATTACTATCCCTATTACTCTTGTCTCTATCCTTATAACTTTTATTATTATGCTTATTACCATTATTATTATCGCTATAACTATTATTATTATCCTTACTACTATTATTATTATCGCTATAACTGTTATTATTATCCTTACTAGTATTATTATTATCGCTATAACTATTATTATTATCCTTACTACGATTATTATTATCGCTATGACTGTTATTATTATCGTTATTCTATTATTACTATCCCTATTACTCTTGTCTTTATCCTTATAACTATTACTATTTCCCTTATTACTATTATTATTATCATTATAACTGTTATTATTATCCTTATTACTAGTATTATTATCTCTATAACTATTATTGTTATCATCATTACTATTATTATTATCGCTATGACTGTTATTATTATCCTTATTCTATTATTACTATCAATATTAGTCTTGTCTTTATCCTTATAACTATGATTATCACTATAACTATTATTATTATCGCTATGACTGTTATTATTATCCTTATTGTATTATTAATATTCCTATTACTCTTGTCTTTATCCTTACAACTATTATTATTATGCTTATTACTATTATTATTATCGCTATAACTGTTATTATTATCCTTACTACTATTATTATTATCGCTATGACTGTTATTATTATCCTTATTCTACTATTACTATCCCTATTACTCTTGTCTCTATGCTTATAACTATTATTAATATGCTTATTACTATTATTATTATCGCTATAACTATTATTATTATCCTTACTACTATTATTATTATCGCTATGACTGTTATTATTATCCTTATTCTATTATTACTATCCCTATTACTCTTGTCTTTACCCTTATAACTATTATTATTATCGCTATACCTATTATTATTATCGCTATGACTGTTATTATTATCCTTATTGTATTATTAATATCCCTATTACTCTTGTCTTTATCCTTACAACTATTATTATTATGCTTATTACTATTATTATTATCGCTATAACTGTTATTATTATCCTTACTAATATTATTATTATCGCTATGACTGTTATTATTATCCTTATTCTATTATCACTATCCCTACTACTCTTCTCTTTATCCTTATAACTGTTATTACTATCCTTATAACTATTATTATTATCCTTATTACTATTATTATTATCGCTATGACTGTTATTATTATACTTATTCTATTATTGCTATCCCCATTACTCTTGTCTTTATCCTGATAATTATTATTATTTCCCTTATTACTATTATTATTATCATTATTACTATTATTATTATCGCTATGACTGTTATTATTATACTTATTCTATTATTACTATCCCTATTACTCTTATCTTTATCCTTATAACTATTATTATTTCCCTTATTACTATTATTATTATCATTATAACTGTTATTATTATCCTTATTACTAGTATTATTATCTCTATAACTATTATTGTTATCCTCATTACTATTATTATTATCGCTATAACTATTATTATTATCCTTATCACTATTATTACTAGCACTATAACTATTATGTTTATCCTTATTACTATTACTATTATTGCTATAACTGTTATTATTATCCTTATTACTATTATTATTAGCACTATAGCTATTATTATTATCCTTATTACTATTATTATCGCTATGACTGTTATTATTATCCTTACTCTACTATTACTATCCCTATTACTCTTGTCTCTATCCTTATAACTATTATTATTATCCTTATTACTATTATTATTATCGCTATAACTATTATTTTTATCCTTACTACTATTATTATTATCGCTATGACTGTTATTATTATCCTTATTCTATTATTACTATCCCTATTACTCTTGTCTTTATCCTTATAACTATTATTATTATCGCTATAACTATTATTATTATCGTTATGACTGTTATTATTATCCTTATTGTACTATTACTATCCCTATTAGTCTTGTCTTTATCCTTATTACTATTATTATTATCGCTATAACTATTATTATTAAGGCTATAACTATTATTATTATCCTTATTACTATTATTATCGCTATGACTGTTATTATTATCCTTATTCTACTATTACTATCCCTATTACTCTTGTCTCTATCCTTATAACTTTTATTATTATGCTTATTACTATTACTATTATCGCTATAAGTATTATTATTATCCTTACTACTATTATTATTATGCTTATTACTATTATTATTATCGCTATAACTGTTATTATTATCCTTACTACTATTATTATTATCGCTATGACTGTTATTATTATCCTTATTCTACTATTACTATCCCTATTACTCTTGTCTCTATCCTTATAACTTTTATTATTATGCTTATTACTATTATTATTATCGCTATAACTATTATTATTATCCTTACTACGATTATTATTATCGCTATGACTGTTATTATTATCGTTATTCTATTATTACTATCCCTATTACTCTTGTCTTTATCCTTATAACTATTACTATTTCCCTTATTACTAATATTATTATCATTATAACTGTTATTATTATCCTTATTACTAGTATTATTATCTCTATAACTATTATTGTTATCATCATTACTATTATTATTATCGCTATGACTGTTATTATTATCCTTATTCTATTATTACTATCAATATTAGTCTTGTCTTTATCCTTATAACTATGATTATCACTATAACTATTATTATTATCGCTATGACTGTTATTATTATCCTTATTGTATTATTAATATTCCTATTACTCTTGTCTTTATCCTTACAACTATTATTATTATGCTTATTACTATTATTATTATCGCTATAACTGTTATTATTATCCTTACTACTATTATTATTATCGCTATGACTGTTATTATTATCCTTATTCTACTATTACTATCCCTATTACTCTTGTCTCTATGCTTATAACTATTATTAATATGCTTATTACTATTATTATTATCGCTATAACTATTATTATTATCCTTACTACTATTATTATTATCGCTATGACTGTTATTATTATCCTTATTCTATTATTACTATCCCTATTACTCTTGTCTTTACCCTTATAACTATTATTATTATCGCTATAACTATTATTATTATCGCTATGACTGTTATTATTATACTTATTCTATTATTACTATCCCTATTACTCTTATCTTTATCCTTATAACTATTATTATTTCCCTTATTACTATTATTATTATCATTATAACTGTTATTATTATCCTTATTACTAGTATTATTATCTCTATAACTATTATTGTTATCCTCATTACTATTATTATTATCGCTATAACTATTATTATTATCCTTATCACTATTATTACTAGCACTATAACTATTATGTTTATCCTTACTACTATTACTATTATTGCTATAACTGTTATTATTATCCTTATTACTATAATTATTAGCACTATAGCTATTATTATTATCCTTATTACTATTATTATCGCTATGACTGTTATTATTATCCTTACTCTACTATTACTATCCCTATTACTCTTGTCTCTATGCTTATAACTATTATTATTATCCTTATTACTATTATTATTATCGCTATAACTATTATTATTATCCTTACTACTATTATTATTATCGCTATGACTGTTATTAATATCCTTATTCTACTATTACTATCCCTATTACTCTTGTCTCTATCCTTATAACTTTTATTATTATGCTTATTACTATTATTATTATCGCTATAACTATTATTATTATCCTTACTACGATTATTATTATCGCTATGACTGTTATTATTATCGTTATTCTATTATTACTATCCCTATTACTCTTGTCTTTATCCTTATAACTATTACTATTTCCCTTATTACTATTATTATCGCTATGACTGTTATTATTATCCTTACTCTACTATTACTATCCCTATTACTCTTGTCTCTATCCTTATAACTATTATTATTATCCTTATTACTATTATTATTATCGCTATAACTATTATTTTTATCCTTACTACTATTATTATTATCGCTATGACTGTTATTATTATCCTTATTCTATTATTACTATCCCTATTACTCTTGTCTCTATCCTTATAACTTTTATTATTATGCTTATTACTATTACTATTATCGCTATAAGTATTATTATTATCCTTACTACTATTATTATTATGCTTATTACTATTATTATTATCGCTATAACTGTTATTATTATCCTTACTACTATTATTATTATCGCTATGACTGTTATTATTATCCTTATTCTACTATTACTATCCCTATTACTCTTGTCTCTATGCTTATAACTATTATTAATATGCTTATTACTATTATTATTATCGCTATAACTATTATTATTATCCTTACTACTATTATTATTATCGCTATGACTGTTATTATTATCCTTATTCTATTATTACTATCCCTATTACTCTTGTCTTTACCCTTATAACTATTATTATTATCGCTATAACTATTATTATTATCGCTATGACTGTTATTATTATACTTATTCTATTATTACTATCCCTATTACTCTTGTCTTTATCCTTATAACTATTACTATTTCCCTTATTACTATTATTATTATCATTATAACTGTTATTATTATCCTTATTACTAGTATTATTATCTCTATAACTATTATTGTTATCATCATTACTATTATTATTATCGCTATGACTGTTATTATTATCCTTATTCTACTATTACTATCCCTATTACTCTTGTCTCTATCCTTATAACTTTTATTATTATGCTTATTACTATTATTATTATCGCTATAACTATTATTATTATCCTTACTACGATTATTATTATCGCTATGACTGTTATTATTATCGTTATTCTATTATTACTATCCCTATTACTCTTGTCTTTATCCTTATAACTATTATTATTTCCCTTATTACTATTATTATTATCATTATAACTGTTATTATTATCCTTATTACTAGTATTATTATCTCTATAACTATTATTGTTATCCTCATTACTATTATTATTATCGCTATGACTGTTATTATTATCCTTATTGTATTATTAATATCCCTATTACTCTTGTCTTTATCCTTACAACTATTATTATTATGCTTATTACTATTATTATTATCGCTATAACTGTTATTATTATCCTTACTACTATTATTATTATCGCTATGACTGTTATTATTATCCTTATTCTATTATTACTATCCCTATTACTCTTGTCTTTACCCTTATAACTATTATTATTATCGCTATAACTATTATTATTATCGCTATGACTGTTATTATTATACTTATTCTATTATTACTATCCCTATTACTCTTATCTTTATCCTTATAACTATTATTATTTCCCTTATTACTATTATTATTATCATTATAACTGTTATTATTATCCTTATTACTAGTATTATTATCTCTATAACTATTATCGTTATCCTCATTACTATTATTATTATCGCTATAACTATTATTATTATCCTTATCACTATTATTACTAGCACTATAACTATTATGTTTATCCTTATTACTATTACTATTATTGCTATAACTGTTATTATTATCCTTATTACTATTATTATTAGCACTATAGCTATTATTATTATCCTTATTACTATTATTATCGCTATGACTGTTATTATTATCCTTACTCTACTATTACGATCCCTATTACTCTTGTCTCTATCCTTATAACTATTATTATTATCCTTATTACTATTATTATTATCGCTATGACTGTTATTATTATCCTTATTCTATTATTACTATCCCTACTACTCTTCTCTTTATCCTTATAACTGTTATTACTATCCTTATAACTATTATTATTATCCTTATTACTATTATTATTATCGCTATGACTGTTATTATTATACTTATTCTATTATTGCTATCCCCATTACTCTTGTCTTTATCCTGATAATTATTATTATTACCCTTATTACTATTATTATTATCATTATTACTATTATTATTATCGCTATGACTGTTATTATTATACTTATTCTATTATTACTATCCCTATTACTCTTATCTTTATCCTTATAACTATTATTATTTCCCTTATTACTATTATTATTATCATTATAACTGTTATTATTATCCTTATTACTAGTATTATTATCTCTATAACTATTATTGTTATCCTCATTACTATTATTATTATCGCTATAACTATTATTATTATCCTTATCACTATTATTACTAGCACTATAACTATTATGTTTATCCTTATTACTATTACTATTATTGCTATAACTGTTATTATTATCCTTATTACTATTATTATTAGCACTATAGCTATTATTATTATCCTTATTACTATTATTATCGCTATGACTGTTATTATTATCCTTACTCTACTATTACTATCCCTATTACTCTTGTCTCTATCATTATAACTATTATTATTATCCTTATTACTATTATTATTATCGCTATAACTATTATTATTATCCTTACTACTATTATTATTATCGCTATGACTGTTATTATTATCCTTATTCTATTATTACTATCCCTATTACTCTTGTCTTTATCCTTATAACTATTATTATTATCGCTATAACTATTATTATTATCGTTATGACTGTTATTATTATCCTTATTGTACTATTACTATCCCTATTACTCTTGTCTTTATCCTTATTACTATTATTATTATCGCTATAACTATTATTATTAAGGCTATAACTATTATTATTATCCTTATTACTATTATTATCGCTATGACTGTTATTATTATCCTTATTCTACTATTACTATCCCTATTACTCTTGTCTCTATCCTTATAACTTTTATTATTATGCTTATTACTATTACTATTATCGCTATAACTATTATTATTATCCTTACTACTATTATTATTATGCTTATTACTATTATTATTATCGCTATAACTGTTATTATTATCCTTACTACTATTATTATTATCGCTATGACTGTTATTATTATCCTTATTCTACTATTACTATCCCTATTACTCTTGTCTCTATCCTTATAACTTTTATTATTATGCTTATTACTATTATTATTATCGCTATAACTATTATTATTATCCTTACTACGATTATTATTATCGCTATGACTGTTATTATTATCGTTATTCTATTATTACTATCCCTATTACTCTTGTCTTTATCCTTATAACTATTACTATTTCCCTTATGACTATTATTATTATCATTATAACTGTTATTATTATCCTTATTCCTAGTATTGTTATCATCATTACTATTATTATTATCGCTATGACTGTTATTATTATCCTTATTCTATTATTACTATCAATATTAGTCTTGTCTTTATCCTTATAACTATGATTATCACTATAACTATTATTATTATCGCTATGACTGTTATTATTATCCTTATTGTATTATTAATATTCCTATTACTCTTGTCTTTATCCTTACAACTATTATTATTATGCTTATTACTATTATTATTATCGCTATAACTGTTATTATTATCCTTACTACTATTATTATTATCGCTATGACTGTTATTATTATCCTTATTCTACTATTACTATCCCTATTACTCTTGTCTCTATGCTTATAACTATTATTAATATGCTTATTACTATTATTATTATCGCTATAACTATTATTATTATCCTTACTACTATTATTATTATCGCTATGACTGTTATTATTATCCTTATTCTATTATTACTATCCCTATTACTCTTGTCTTTACCCTTATAACTATTATTATTATCGCTATAACTATTATTATTATCGCTATGACTGTTATTATTATACTTATTCTATTATTACTATCCCTATTACTCTTATCTTTATCCTTATAACTATTATTATTTCCCTTATTACTATTATTATTATCATTATAACTGATATTATTATCCTTATTACTAGTATTATTATCTCTATAACTATTATTGTTATCCTCATTACTATTATTATTATCGCTATAACTATTATTATTATCCTTATCACTATTATTACTAGCACTATAACTATTATGTTTATCCTTATTACTATTACTATTATTGCTATAACTGTTATTATTATCCTTATTACTATTATTATTAGCACTATAGCTATTATTATTATCCTTACTCTACTATTACTATCCCTATTACTCTTGTCTCTATCCTTATAACTATTATTATTATCCTTATTACTATTATTATTATCGCTATAACTATTATTATTATCCTTACTACTATTATTATTATCGCTATGACTGTTATTATTATCCTTATTCTACTATTACTATCCCTATTACTCTTGTCTCTATCCTTATAACTTTTATTATTATGCTTATTACCATTATTATTATCGCTATAACTATTATTATTATCCTTACTACTATTATTATTATCGCTATAACTGTTATTATTATCCTTACTACTATTATTATTATCGCTATAACTATTATTATTATCCTTACTACGATTATTATTATCGCTATGACTGTTATTATTATCCTTATTCTATTATTACTATCCCTATTACTCTTGTCTTTATCCTTATAACTATTATTATTATCGCTATAACTATTATTATTATCGTTATGACTGTTATTATTATCCTTATTGTACTATTACTATCCCTATTACTCTTGTCTTTATCCTTATTACTATTATTATTATCGCTATAACTATTATTATTAAGGCTATAACTATTATTATTATCCTTATTACTATTATTATCGCTATGACTGTTATTATTATCCTTATTCTACTATTACTATCCCTATTACTCTTGTCTCTATCCTTATAACTTTTATTATTATGCTTATTACTATTACTATTATCGCTATAACTATTATTATTATCCTTACTACTATTATTATTATGCTTATTACTATTATTATTATCGCTATAACTGTTATTATTATCCTTACTACTATTATTATTATCGCTATGACTGTTATTATTATCCTTATTCTACTATTACTATCCCTATTACTCTTGTCTCTATCCTTATAACTTTTATTATTATGCTTATTACTATTATTATTATCGCTATAACTATTATTATTATCCTTACTACGATTATTATTATCGCTATGACTGTTATTATTATCGTTATTCTATTATTACTATCCCTATTACTCTTGTCTTTATCCTTATAACTATTACTATTTCCCTTATTACTATTATTATTGTCATTATAACTGTTATTATTATCCTTATTCCTAGTATTGTTATCATCATTACTATTATTATTATCGCTATGACTGTTATTATTATCCTTATTCTATTATTACTATCAATATTAGTCTTGTCTTTATCCTTATAACTATGATTATCACTATAACTATTATTATTATCGCTATGACTGTTATTATTATCCTTATTGTATTATTAATATTCCTATTACTCTTGTCTTTATCCTTACAACTATTATTATTATGCTTATTACTATTATTATTATCGCTATAACTGTTATTATTATCCTTACTACTATTATTATTATCGCTATGACTGTTATTATTATCCTTATTCTACTATTACTATCCCTATTACTCTTGTCTCTATGCTTATAACTATTATTAATATGCTTATTACTATTATTATTATCGCTATAACTATTATTATTATCCTTACTACTATTATTATTATCGCTATGACTGTTATTATTATCCTTATTCTATTATTACTATCCCTATTACTCTTGTCTTTACCCTTATAACTATTATTATTATCGCTATAACTATTATTATTATCGCTATGACTGTTATTATTATACTTATTCTATTATTACTATCCCTATTACTCTTATCTTTATCCTTATAACTATTATTATTTCCCTTATTACTATTATTATTATCATTATAACTGATATTATTATCCTTATTACTAGTATTATTATCTCTATAACTATTATTGTTATCCTCATTACTATTATTATTATCGCTATAACTATTATTATTATCCTTATCACTATTATTACTAGCACTATAACTATTATGTTTATCCTTATTACTATTACTATTATTGCTATAACTGTTATTATTATCCTTATTACTATTATTATTAGCACTATAGCTATTATTATTATCCTTACTCTACTATTACTATCCCTATTACTCTTGTCTCTATCCTTATAACTATTATTATTATCCTTATTACTATTATTATTATCGCTATAACTATTATTATTATCCTTACTACTATTATTATTATCGCTATGACTGTTATTATTATCCTTATTCTACTATTACTATCCCTATTACTCTTGTCTCTATCCTTATAACTTTTATTATTATGCTTATTACCATTATTATTATCGCTATAACTATTATTATTATCCTTACTACTATTATTATTATCGCTATAACTGTTATTATTATCCTTACTACTATTATTATTATCGCTATAACTATTATTATTATCCTTACTACGATTATTATTATCGCTATGACTGTTATTATTATCGTTATTCTATTATTACTATCCCTATTACTCTTGTCTTTATCCTTATAACTATTACTATTTCCCTTATTACTATTATTATTATCATTATAACTGTTATTATTATCCTTATTACTAGTATTATTATCTCTATAACTATTATTGTTATCATCATTACTATTATTATTATCGCTATGACTGTTATTATTATCCTTATTCTATTATTACTATCAATATTAGTCTTGTCTTTATCCTTATAACTATGATTATCACTATAACTATTATTATTATCGCTATGACTGTTATTATTATCCTTATTGTATTATTAATATTCCTATTACTCTTGTCTTTATCCTTACAACTATTATTATTATGCTTATTACTATTATTATTATCGCTATAACTGTTATTATTATCCTTACTACTATTATTATTATCGCTATGACTGTTATTATTATCCTTATTCTACTATTACTATCCCTATTACTCTTGTCTCTATGCTTATAACTATTATTAATATGCTTATTACTATTATTATTATCGCTATAACTATTATTATTATCCTTACTACTATTATTATTATCGCTATGACTGTTATTATTATCCTTATTCTATTATTACTATCCCTATTACTCTTGTCTTTACCCTTATAACTATTATTATTATCGCTATAACTATTATTATTATCGCTATGACTGTTATTATTATCCTTATTCTATTATTACTATCCCTATTACTCTTGTCTTTACCCTTATAACTATTATTATTATCGCTATAACTATTATTATTATCGCTATGACTGTTATTATTATACTTATTCTATTATTACTATCCCTATTACTCTTATCTTTATCCTTATAACTATTATTATTTCCCTTATTACTATTATTATTATCATTATAACTGATATTATTATCCTTATTACTAGTATTATTATCTCTATAACTATTATTGTTATCCTCATTACTATTATTATTATCGCTATAACTATTATTATTATCCTTATCACTATTATTACTAGCACTATAACTATTATGTTTATCCTTATTACTATTACTATTATTGCTATAACTGTTATTATTATCCTTATTACTATTATTATTAGCACTATAGCTATTATTATTATCCTTACTCTACTATTACTATCCCTATTACTCTTGTCTCTATCCTTATAACTATTATTATTATCCTTATTACTATTATTATTATCGCTATAACTATTATTATTATCCTTACTACTATTATTATTATCGCTATGACTGTTATTATTATCCTTATTCTACTATTACTATCCCTATTACTCTTGTCTCTATCCTTATAACTTTTATTATTATGCTTATTACCATTATTATTATCGCTATAACTATTATTATTATCCTTACTACTATTATTATTATCGCTATAACTGTTATTATTATCCTTACTACTATTATTATTATCGCTATAACTATTATTATTATCCTTACTACGATTATTATTATCGCTATGACTGTTATTATTATCGTTATTCTATTATTACTATCCCTATTACTCTTGTCTTTATCCTTATAACTATTACTATTTCCCTTATTACTATTATTATTATCATTATAACTGTTATTATTATCCTTATTACTAGTATTATTATCTCTATAACTATTATTGTTATCATCATTACTATTATTATTATCGCTATGACTGTTATTATTATCCTTATTCTATTATTACTATCAATATTAGTCTTGTCTTTATCCTTATAACTATGATTATCACTATAACTATTATTATTATCGCTATGACTGTTATTATTATCCTTATTGTATTATTAATATTCCTATTACTCTTGTCTTTATCCTTACAACTATTATTATTATGCTTATTACTATTATTATTATCGCTATAACTGTTATTATTATCCTTACTACTATTATTATTATCGCTATGACTGTTATTATTATCCTTATTCTACTATTACTATCCCTATTACTCTTGTCTCTATGCTTATAACTATTATTAATATGCTTATTACTATTATTATTATCGCTATAACTATTATTATTATCCTTACTACTATTATTATTATCGCTATGACTGTTATTATTATCCTTATTCTATTATTACTATCCCTATTACTCTTGTCTTTACCCTTATAACTATTATTATTATCGCTATAACTATTATTATTATCGCTATGACTGTTATTATTATCCTTATTGTATTATTAATATCCCTATTACTCTTGTCTTTATCCTTACAACTATTATTATTATGCTTATTACTATTATTATTATCGCTATAACTGTTATTATTATCCTTACTAATATTATTATTATCGCTATGACTGTTATTATTATCCTTATTCTATTATCACTATCCCTACTACTCTTCTCTTTATCCTTATAACTGTTATTACTATCCTTATAACTATTATTATTATCCTTATTACTATTATTATTATCGCTATGACTGTTATTATTATACTTATTCTATTATTGCTATCCCCATTACTCTTGTCTTTATCCTGATAATTATTATTATTTCCCTTATTACTATTATTATTATCATTATTACTATTATTATTATCGCTATGACTGTTATTATTATACTTATTCTATTATTACTATCCCTATTACTCTTATCTTTATCCTTATAACTATTATTATTTCCCTTATTACTATTATTATTATCATTATAACTGTTATTATTATCCTTATTACTAGTATTATTATCTCTATAACTATTATTGTTATCCTCATTACTATTATTATTATCGCTATAACTATTATTATTATCCTTATCACTATTATTACTAGCACTATAACTATTATGTTTATCCTTATTACTATTACTATTATTGCTATAACTGTTATTATTATCCTTATTACTATTATTATTAGCACTATAGCTATTATTATTATCCTTATTACTATTATTATCGCTATGACTGTTATTATTATCCTTACTCTACTATTACTATCCCTATTACTCTTGTCTCTATCCTTATAACTATTATTATTATCCTTATTACTATTATTATTATCGCTATAACTATTATTTTTATCCTTACTACTATTATTATTATCGCTATGACTGTTATTATTATCCTTATTCTATTATTACTATCCCTATTACTCTTGTCTCTATCCTTATAACTTTTATTATTATGCTTATTACTATTACTATTATCGCTATAAGTATTATTATTATCCTTACTACTATTATTATTATGCTTATTACTATTATTATTATCGCTATAACTGTTATTATTATCCTTACTACTATTATTATTATCGCTATGACTGTTATTATTATCCTTATTCTACTATTACTATCCCTATTACTCTTGTCTCTATGCTTATAACTATTATTAATATGCTTATTACTATTATTATTATCGCTATAACTATTATTATTATCCTTACTACTATTATTATTATCGCTATGACTGTTATTATTATCCTTATTCTATTATTACTATCCCTATTACTCTTGTCTTTACCCTTATAACTATTATTATTATCGCTATAACTATTATTATTATCGCTATGACTGTTATTATTATACTTATTCTATTATTACTATCCCTATTACTCTTGTCTTTATCCTTATAACTATTACTATTTCCCTTATTACTATTATTATTATCATTATAACTGTTATTATTATCCTTATTACTAGTATTATTATCTCTATAACTATTATTGTTATCATCATTACTATTATTATTATCGCTATGACTGTTATTATTATCCTTATTCTACTATTACTATCCCTATTACTCTTGTCTCTATCCTTATAACTTTTATTATTATGCTTATTACTATTATTATTATCGCTATAACTATTATTATTATCCTTACTACGATTATTATTATCGCTATGACTGTTATTATTATCGTTATTCTATTATTACTATCCCTATTACTCTTGTCTTTATCCTTATAACTATTATTATTTCCCTTATTACTATTATTATTATCATTATAACTGTTATTATTATCCTTATTACTAGTATTATTATCTCTATAACTATTATTGTTATCCTCATTACTATTATTATTATCGCTATGACTGTTATTATTATCCTTATTGTATTATTAATATCCCTATTACTCTTGTCTTTATCCTTACAACTATTATTATTATGCTTATTACTATTATTATTATCGCTATAACTGTTATTATTATCCTTACTACTATTATTATTATCGCTATGACTGTTATTATTATCCTTATTCTATTATTACTATCCCTATTACTCTTGTCTTTACCCTTATAACTATTATTATTATCGCTATAACTATTATTATTATCGCTATGACTGTTATTATTATACTTATTCTATTATTACTATCCCTATTACTCTTATCTTTATCCTTATAACTATTATTATTTCCCTTATTACTATTATTATTATCATTATAACTGTTATTATTATCCTTATTACTAGTATTATTATCTCTATAACTATTATCGTTATCCTCATTACTATTATTATTATCGCTATAACTATTATTATTATCCTTATCACTATTATTACTAGCACTATAACTATTATGTTTATCCTTATTACTATTACTATTATTGCTATAACTGTTATTATTATCCTTATTACTATTATTATTAGCACTATAGCTATTATTATTATCCTTATTACTATTATTATCGCTATGACTGTTATTATTATCCTTACTCTACTATTACGATCCCTATTACTCTTGTCTCTATCCTTATAACTATTATTATTATCCTTATTACTATTATTATTATCGCTATGACTGTTATTATTATCCTTATTCTATTATTACTATCCCTACTACTCTTCTCTTTATCCTTATAACTGTTATTACTATCCTTATAACTATTATTATTATCCTTATTACTATTATTATTATCGCTATGACTGTTATTATTATACTTATTCTATTATTGCTATCCCCATTACTCTTGTCTTTATCCTGATAATTATTATTATTACCCTTATTACTATTATTATTATCATTATTACTATTATTATTATCGCTATGACTGTTATTATTATACTTATTCTATTATTACTATCCCTATTACTCTTATCTTTATCCTTATAACTATTATTATTTCCCTTATTACTATTATTATTATCATTATAACTGTTATTATTATCCTTATTACTAGTATTATTATCTCTATAACTATTATTGTTATCCTCATTACTATTATTATTATCGCTATAACTATTATTATTATCCTTATCACTATTATTACTAGCACTATAACTATTATGTTTATCCTTATTACTATTACTATTATTGCTATAACTGTTATTATTATCCTTATTACTATTATTATTAGCACTATAGCTATTATTATTATCCTTATTACTATTATTATCGCTATGACTGTTATTATTATCCTTACTCTACTATTACTATCCCTATTACTCTTGTCTCTATCCTTATAACTATTATTATTATCCTTATTACTATTATTATTATCGCTATAACTATTATTATTATCCTTACTACTATTATTATTATCGCTATGACTGTTATTATTATCCTTATTCTATTATTACTATCCCTATTACTCTTGTCTTTATCCTTATAACTATTATTATTATCGCTATAACTATTATTATTATCGTTATGACTGTTATTATTATCCTTATTGTACTATTACTATCCCTATTACTCTTGTCTTTATCCTTATTACTATTATTATTATCGCTATAACTATTATTATTAAGGCTATAACTATTATTATTATCCTTATTACTATTATTATCGCTATGACTGTTATTATTATCCTTATTCTACTATTACTATCCCTATTACTCTTGTCTCTATCCTTATAACTTTTATTATTATGCTTATTACTATTACTATTATCGCTATAACTATTATTATTATCCTTACTACTATTATTATTATGCTTATTACTATTATTATTATCGCTATAACTGTTATTATTATCCTTACTACTATTATTATTATCGCTATGACTGTTATTATTATCCTTATTCTACTATTACTATCCCTATTACTCTTGTCTCTATCCTTATAACTTTTATTATTATGCTTATTACTATTATTATTATCGCTATAACTATTATTATTATCCTTACTACGATTATTATTATCGCTATGACTGTTATTATTATCGTTATTCTATTATTACTATCCCTATTACTCTTGTCTTTATCCTTATAACTATTACTATTTCCCTTATTACTATTATTATTATCATTATAACTGTTATTATTATCCTTATTCCTAGTATTGTTATCATCATTACTATTATTATTATCGCTATGACTGTTATTATTATCCTTATTCTATTATTACTATCAATATTAGTCTTGTCTTTATCCTTATAACTATGATTATCACTATAACTATTATTATTATCGCTATGACTGTTATTATTATCCTTATTGTATTATTAATATTCCTATTACTCTTGTCTTTATCCTTACAACTATTATTATTATGCTTATTACTATTATTATTATCGCTATAACTGTTATTATTATCCTTACTACTATTATTATTATCGCTATGACTGTTATTATTATCCTTATTCTACTATTACTATCCCTATTACTCTTGTCTCTATGCTTATAACTATTATTAATATGCTTATTACTATTATTATTATCGCTATAACTATTATTATTATCCTTACTACTATTATTATTATCGCTATGACTGTTATTATTATCCTTATTCTATTATTACTATCCCTATTACTCTTGTCTTTACCCTTATAACTATTATTATTATCGCTATAACTATTATTATTATCGCTATGACTGTTATTATTATACTTATTCTATTATTACTATCCCTATTACTCTTATCTTTATCCTTATAACTATTATTATTTCCCTTATTACTATTATTATTATCATTATAACTGATATTATTATCCTTATTACTAGTATTATTATCTCTATAACTATTATTGTTATCCTCATTACTATTATTATTATCGCTATAACTATTATTATTATCCTTATCACTATTATTACTAGCACTATAACTATTATGTTTATCCTTATTACTATTACTATTATTGCTATAACTGTTATTATTATCCTTATTACTATTATTATTAGCACTATAGCTATTATTATTATCCTTACTCTACTATTACTATCCCTATTACTCTTGTCTCTATCCTTATAACTATTATTATTATCCTTATTACTATTATTATTATCGCTATAACTATTATTATTATCCTTACTACTATTATTATTATCGCTATGACTGTTATTATTATCCTTATTCTACTATTACTATCCCTATTACTCTTGTCTCTATCCTTATAACTTTTATTATTATGCTTATTACCATTATTATTATCGCTATAACTATTATTATTATCCTTACTACTATTATTATTATCGCTATAACTGTTATTATTATCCTTACTACTATTATTATTATCGCTATAACTATTATTATTATCCTTACTACGATTATTATTATCGCTATGACTGTTATTATTATCGTTATTCTATTATTACTATCCCTATTACTCTTGTCTTTATCCTTATAACTATTACTATTTCCCTTATTACTATTATTATTATCATTATAACTGTTATTATTATCCTTATTACTAGTATTATTATCTCTATAACTATTATTGTTATCATCATTACTATTATTATTATCGCTATGACTGTTATTATTATCCTTATTCTATTATTACTATCAATATTAGTCTTGTCTTTATCCTTATAACTATGATTATCACTATAACTATTATTATTATCGCTATGACTGTTATTATTATCCTTATTGTATTATTAATATTCCTATTACTCTTGTCTTTATCCTTACAACTATTATTATTATGCTTATTACTATTATTATTATCGCTATAACTGTTATTATTATCCTTACTACTATTATTATTATCGCTATGACTGTTATTATTATCCTTATTCTACTATTACTATCCCTATTACTCTTGTCTCTATGCTTATAACTATTATTAATATGCTTATTACTATTATTATTATCGCTATAACTATTATTATTATCCTTACTACTATTATTATTATCGCTATGACTGTTATTATTATCCTTATTCTATTATTACTATCCCTATTACTCTTGTCTTTACCCTTATAACTATTATTATTATCGCTATAACTATTATTATTATCGCTATGACTGTTATTATTATCCTTATTGTATTATTAATATCCCTATTACTCTTGTCTTTATCCTTACAACTATTATTATTATGCTTATTACTATTATTATTATCGCTATAACTGTTATTATTATCCTTACTAATATTATTATTATCGCTATGACTGTTATTATTATCCTTATTCTATTATCACTATCCCTACTACTCTTCTCTTTATCCTTATAACTGTTATTACTATCCTTATAACTATTATTATTATCCTTATTACTATTATTATTATCGCTATGACTGTTATTATTATACTTATTCTATTATTGCTATCCCCATTACTCTTGTCTTTATCCTGATAATTATTATTATTTCCCTTATTACTATTATTATTATCATTATTACTATTATTATTATCGCTATGACTGTTATTATTATACTTATTCTATTATTACTATCCCTATTACTCTTATCTTTATCCTTATAACTATTATTATTTCCCTTATTACTATTATTATTATCATTATAACTGTTATTATTATCCTTATTACTAGTATTATTATCTCTATAACTATTATTGTTATCCTCATTACTATTATTATTATCGCTATAACTATTATTATTATCCTTATCACTATTATTACTAGCACTATAACTATTATGTTTATCCTTATTACTATTACTATTATTGCTATAACTGTTATTATTATCCTTATTACTATTATTATTAGCACTATAGCTATTATTATTATCCTTATTACTATTATTATCGCTATGACTGTTATTATTATCCTTACTCTACTATTACTATCCCTATTACTCTTGTCTCTATCCTTATAACTATTATTATTATCCTTATTACTATTATTATTATCGCTATAACTATTATTTTTATCCTTACTACTATTATTATTATCGCTATGACTGTTATTATTATCCTTATTCTATTATTACTATCCCTATTACTCTTGTCTTTATCCTTATAACTATTATTATTATCGCTATAACTATTATTATTATCGTTATGACTGTTATTATTATCCTTATTGTACTATTACTATCCCTATTAGTCTTGTCTTTATCCTTATTACTATTATTATTATCGCTATAACTATTATTATTAAGGCTATAACTATTATTATTATCCTTATTACTATTATTATCGCTATGACTGTTATTATTATCCTTATTCTACTATTACTATCCCTATTACTCTTGTCTCTATCCTTATAACTTTTATTATTATGCTTATTACTATTACTATTATCGCTATAAGTATTATTATTATCCTTACTACTATTATTATTATGCTTATTACTATTATTATTATCGCTATAACTGTTATTATTATCCTTACTACTATTATTATTATCGCTATGACTGTTATTATTATCCTTATTCTACTATTACTATCCCTATTACTCTTGTCTCTATGCTTATAACTATTATTAATATGCTTATTACTATTATTATTATCGCTATAACTATTATTATTATCCTTACTACTATTATTATTATCGCTATGACTGTTATTATTATCCTTATTCTATTATTACTATCCCTATTACTCTTGTCTTTACCCTTATAACTATTATTATTATCGCTATAACTATTATTATTATCGCTATGACTGTTATTATTATACTTATTCTATTATTACTATCCCTATTACTCTTGTCTTTATCCTTATAACTATTACTATTTCCCTTATTACTATTATTATTATCATTATAACTGTTATTATTATCCTTATTACTAGTATTATTATCTCTATAACTATTATTGTTATCATCATTACTATTATTATTATCGCTATGACTGTTATTATTATCCTTATTCTACTATTACTATCCCTATTACTCTTGTCTCTATCCTTATAACTTTTATTATTATGCTTATTACTATTATTATTATCGCTATAACTATTATTATTATCCTTACTACGATTATTATTATCGCTATGACTGTTATTATTATCGTTATTCTATTATTACTATCCCTATTACTCTTGTCTTTATCCTTATAACTATTATTATTTCCCTTATTACTATTATTATTATCATTATAACTGTTATTATTATCCTTATTACTAGTATTATTATCTCTATAACTATTATTGTTATCCTCATTACTATTATTATTATCGCTATGACTGTTATTATTATCCTTATTGTATTATTAATATCCCTATTACTCTTGTCTTTATCCTTACAACTATTATTATTATGCTTATTACTATTATTATTATCGCTATAACTGTTATTATTATCCTTACTACTATTATTATTATCGCTATGACTGTTATTATTATCCTTATTCTATTATTACTATCCCTATTACTCTTGTCTTTACCCTTATAACTATTATTATTATCGCTATAACTATTATTATTATCGCTATGACTGTTATTATTATACTTATTCTATTATTACTATCCCTATTACTCTTATCTTTATCCTTATAACTATTATTATTTCCCTTATTACTATTATTATTATCATTATAACTGTTATTATTATCCTTATTACTAGTATTATTATCTCTATAACTATTATCGTTATCCTCATTACTATTATTATTATCGCTATAACTATTATTATTATCCTTATCACTATTATTACTAGCACTATAACTATTATGTTTATCCTTATTACTATTACTATTATTGCTATAACTGTTATTATTATCCTTATTACTATTATTATTAGCACTATAGCTATTATTATTATCCTTATTACTATTATTATCGCTATGACTGTTATTATTATCCTTACTCTACTATTACGATCCCTATTACTCTTGTCTCTATCCTTATAACTATTATTATTATCCTTATTACTATTATTATTATCGCTATAACTATTATTATTATCCTTACTACTATTATTATTATCGCTATGACTGTTATTATTATCCTTACTCTACTATTACGATCCCTATTACTCTTGTCTCTATCCTTATAACTATTATTATTATCCTTACTACTATTATTATTATCGCTATAACTGTTATTATTATCCTTACTACTATTATTATTATCGCTATAACTGTTATTATTATCCTTACTACTATTATTATTATCGCTATGACTGTTATTATTATCCTTATTCTACTATTACTATCCCTATTACTCTTGTCTCTATCCTTATAACTTTTATTATTATGCTTATTACTATTATTATTATCGCTATAACTATTATTATTATCCTTACTACGATTATTATTATCGCTATGACTGTTATTATTATCGTTATTCTATTATTACTATCGCTATTACTCTTGTCTTTATCCTTATAACTATTATTATTTCCCTTATTACTATTATTATTATCATTATAACTGTTATTATTATCCTTATTACTAGTATTATTATCTGTATAACTATTATTGTTATCCTCATTACTATTATTATTATCGCTATGACTGTTATTATTATCCTTATTGTATTATTAATATCCCTATTACTCTTGTCTTTATCCTTACAACTATTATTATTATGCTTATTACTATTATTATTATCGCTATAACTGTTATTATTATCCTTACTACTATTATTATTATCGCCATGACTGTTATTATTATCCTTATTCTATTATTACTATCCCTATTACTCTTCTCTTTATCCTTATAACTATTATTATTATCCTTATTACTATTATTATTATCGCTATAACTATTAATATTATCGCTATGACTGTTATTATTATCCTTATTCTACTATTACTATCCCTACTACTCTTGTCTCTATCCTTATAACTATTATTAATATGCTTATTACTATTATTATTATCGCTATAACTATTATTATTATCCTTACTACTATTATTATTATCGCTATGACTGTTATTATTATCCTTATTCTATTATTACTATCCCTATTACTCTTGTCTTTATCCTTATAACTATTATTATTATCGCTATAACTATTATTATTATCGTTATGACTGTTATTATTATCCTTATTGTACTATTACTATCCCTATTACTCTTGTCTTTATCCTTATTACTATTATTATTATCGCTATAACTATTATTATCAAGGCTATAACTATTATTATTATCCTTATTACTATTATTATCGCTATGACTGTTATTATTATCCTTATTCTACTATTACTATCCCTATTACTCTTGTCTCTATCCTTATAACTTTTATTATTATGCTTATTACTATTACTATTATCGCTATAACTATTATTATTATCCTTACTACTATTATTATTATGCTTATTACTATTATTATTATCGCTATAACTGTTATTATTATCCTTACTACTATTATTATTATCGCTATGACTGTTGTTATTATCCTTATTCTACTATTACTATCCCTATTACTCTTGTCTCTATCCTTATAACTTTTATTATTATGCTTAACACTATTATTATTATCGCTATAACAATTATTATTATCCTTACTACGATTATTATTATCGCTATGACTGTTATTATTATCGTTATTCTATTATTACTATCCCTATTACTCTTGTCTTTATCCTTATAACTATTACTATTTCCCTTATTACTATTATTATTATCATTATAACTGTTATTATTATCCTTATTACTAGTATTATTATCTCTATAACTATTATTGTTATCATCATTACTATTATTATTATCGCTATGACTGTTATTATTATCCTTATTCTATTATTACTATCAATATTAGTCTTGTCTTTATCCTTATAACTATGATTATCACTATAACTATTATTATTATCGCTATGACTGTTATTATTATCCTTATTGTATTATTAATATTCCTATTACTCTTGTCTTTATCCTTACAACTATTATTATTATGCTTATTACTATTATTATTATCGCTATAACTGTTACTATTATCCTTACTACTATTATTATTATCGCTATGACTGTTATTATTATCCTTATTCTACTATTACTATCCCTATTACTCTTGTCTCTATGCTTATAACTATTATTAATATGCTTATTACTATTATTATTATCGCTATAACTATTATTATTATCCTTACTACTATTATTATTATCGCTATGACTGTTATTATTATCCTTATTCTATTATTACTATCCCTATTACTCTTGTCTTTACCCTTATAACTATTATTATTATCGCTATAACTATTATTATTATCGCTATGACTGTTATTATTATCCTTATTGTATTATTAATATCCCTATTACTCTTGTCTTTATCCTTACAACTATTATTATTATGCTTATTACTATTATTATTATCGCTATAACTATTATTATTATCCTTACTACGATTATTATTATCGCTATGACTGTTATTATTATCGTTATTCTATTATTACTATCCCTATTACTCTTGTCTTTATCCTTATAACTATTACTATTTCCCTTATTACTATTATTATTATCATTATAACTGTTATTATTATCCTTATTACTAGTATTATTATCTCTATAACTATTATTGTTATCATCATTACTATTATTATTATCTCTATAACTATTATTGTTATCCTCATTACTATTATTATTATCGCTATGACTGTTATTATTATCCTTATTGTATTATTAATATCCCTATTACTCTTGTCTTTATCCTTACAACTATTATTATTATGCTTATTACTATTATTATTATCGCTATAACTGTTATTATTATCCTTACTACTATTATTATTATCGCTATGACTGTTATTATTATCCTTATTCTATTATTACTATCCCTATTACTCTTCTCTTTATCCTTATAACTATTATTTTATTCTACTATTACTATCCCTACTACTCTTGTCTCTATCCTTATAAACTATTATTAATATGCTTATTACTATTATTATTATCGCTATAACTATTATTATTATCCTTACTACTATTATTATTATCGCTATGACTGTTATTATTATCCTTATTCTATTATTACTATCCCTATTTACTCTTCTCTTTATCCTTATAACTATTATTATTATCCTTATTACTATTATTATTATCGCTATAACTATTAATATTATCGCTATGACTGTTATTATTATCCTTATTCTACTATTACTATCCCTACCTACTCTTGTCTCTATCCTTTATAACTATTATTAATATGCTTATTACTATTATTATTATCGCTATAACTATTATTATTATCCTTTACTACTATTATTATTATCGCTATGACTGTTATTATTTATCCTTATTCTATTATTACTATCCCTATTACTCTTGTCTTTATCCTTATAACTATTATTATTATCGCTATAACTATTATTATTATCGTTATGACTGTTATTATTATCCTTATTGTACTATTACTATCCCTATTACTCTTGTCTTTATCCTTATTACTATTATTATTATCGCTATAACTATTATTATCAAGGCTATAACTATTATTATTATCCTTATTACTATTATTATCGCTATGACTGTTATTATTATCCTTATTCTACTATTACTATCCCTATTACTCTTGTCTCTATCCTTATAACTTTTATTATTATGCTTATTACTATTACTATTATCGCTATAACTATTATTATTATCCTTACTACGATTATTATTATCGCTATGACTGTTATTATTATCGTTATTCTATTATTACTATCCCTATTACTCTTGTCTTTATCCTTTGTAACGAGGCACCCTTTGACCTCGTTACGAATGGCCACCAGGCCCGCCGGCCTCCCCTCCTCCGCCGAGCGACACCCCAGCCGCTGGGGGCAGTGTGGAGGGATGGATGCGTTGCGAATGTTTTTTTTTTTGTTTGTTGTTTTGTGTTTCGCGCGGCCCCCTCCCACTCTTCCCCCCCCACCCCCCTTCCAGCAGGAGCGCCATGGAGAGAGGAGCCCGTGTCCCCGGGTTGCAAAGGGAACCTCCACCCCGAGTGACGGGAGGCGCGGGGATGGGTCCACCGGAAGAAAGACGCCCGCCGGCTGTCCGGTCGCCGAGGCCACCCCGTCTGCTGCCGCGGGGGGCGACCGGCAGCCCACCACCAGAGGATGCCAGGCCTGGGGACGAGCCACCCCCAGCCACCACCCGACGGGGGCCCCCAGGACCTGGCCGACAAAGGATGCGCGGTGGCCCATCCCCAACACCGAAATCCTCGGGGTGGGGGAACCCCGCGCACCGGGAGACCGGGCGGAAGATCGAAATCGATTCGCGAGGATTAGCAAGCGAGCCGCCGCAAGCAATCAGTTTTGTTTTGAGATCTCCGCCGTTTCCCCTTTTCGAATTTTCCGTTTTTTTTGTTTCCTTTCATTTCCCTTTCGCGCGTTGTATTTTCCTTTTTTTGGTTTTTTTTCTTGGTTTTGTGCGTTTTGTTTTGGAGTGATTCCGTTTTTTTGTTGTGTGCCGAGTTCCGAGAAGGCGTCCACCTCCACTAGCGATAAAGGTAGGACCCTTTTTTTTCTGGGATTGCATCCCGGCGCACTCCGCCGTGCGTTTTTTTTTTTTGTGAGTGTGCGTGTGTGCGGGTGGTGCCTCGCGGTAGGACCGCCGGCCCCGGCGACTGGGACCCGAGAGGCCGCGCTTCGGTTCGCGTTCGCGCCGATTTTTCCGCGCCTCCGGGCCGCATTGCGCCGCGCGCCCGTAATTTTCGTTAAATCTTTCTTTTGTATTTTGGGGTTTTAGGACCAGCGTCCCCTTTCTGTCCACACCACAGAGAGGGTGTGCTCCCCTTACGCGTGCGTCCGATATCGGTTATTCCGTACCGCGTTTTCTTTGTATCGTGAGCCCCCGCGTCGCGAAACCCTTCTCGCGATTGGCGACTGCGTACCCTCCTCCCGACCGTACGTTGTACCGCGTGGGGCTCAGAACTTTTTTTTGAGATCGTCGCGGCCTATTTTCGGCCAGAATAAAGTTTCTCGTTACCCCAATACTCGCGGGTCATTTATTTTTCTTTTTACCGACCCCCTCTGAGTTCCGCTCCCGAGCGAGCTGCCGGAAGGGCGTATTCCCTGGACGAGTGCTTACGCACTGGCGCCCGGATTAAAAAATCGTCCGTGGATTGTAGACTTCGGTAAGCGGAGGGGCCACTTTCCCTGGTCGCCCTCCCCCGCAGGGAACTTTTCTTTCGTTCCCTGAACCGATACGTCACAATTTTGGCGCCCAACGTGGGGCCCTTGTATATTTGACCAAGGGACGCGAGTATCCCAAACCAAACGACGGTTCTTCCGTTTGGTTTGAAAAAACCCGTTACTCGTATCGTTGAGTTTAACGGCGAGTTTTTTCTTTTGTAATCGCGAGCGGTTGATAGGGAACCCCCTTTGTCTTTCTGACATCTATTTGTACCCCTTGTGTACAAATAGATCCCTGATACCCTCGCGGCCATTGTTAGTAACGGTATCTGTTGTTTTGGCCTATTGTCGTTTCCCCGAGGAATTTACCGTTTGTAACCGAGCCGATTGGAAAGGAATTTCGTTTTTCTACCGTGCTAGGAGTCGATACCCGTCGAAGTTATTCTGCCACGTGTTGTCCTTTTTTTCTTCACGGTCGAGCCAGATAAACTCCGGGTTAGGTTTTGTTTACCAACATGTCCAGCTCCGAGGCCATCGAAACTGACCGCTCTCGCCGCCAAGCCCTCCGCGAACAGAGGGCCGAGGTGCGGTCAAGATGCGCCACGTTTTTTAGAGCGACATTACGCCATCGACATCATTATGTTGATGGACCTCCTAGGCTTACGAATTACCGGTACCTGGGCAACGTTAGTGGACCGTTTTCAGCGCTATCATTTTAGACGCGAATTCGGACCCCAACGCGGCCCAATGGGACCCCGAACGGGACACCACGGGTGGAGCCTTGACCACCGCGGTCGAGACCGTGCTGGAAAGCGGCAGAGGAGCGGACTTGATAGGGAAATATGAGTCCATCCTCCGCCATTCCACAATAGAAGGGGTCACCTACTCCCGAAGGGCACAAGCGAGCCGTGAGTCAGCCCCTCCAACAGCCCCAACCACGACCGAGGCCGCAGCCGCGCCTCTGGTCGCGGCGCAGCAAGCGAGGGACAGTCACGTTGTGTCCGGTTTACCGAGGGGTGTAAAATAGCCCCTGAATTGCCGCCGTGGGTGGGTTGAGTCCCCACGGTTGGCTCCCCGCAGGCCAGTCCGCCAGTCGAGAGAGGGATCCGTTTTAGTATCCTCTCCAGACGGGGTGGGAAGTGGCCCGGCGGACAGAGGCTACTCCCCATCGCCCCCCTAACGCCCTTGAGCCCGCCTCGCGTTAGGGGCACGCGACCCGCGGAGTCCGAATTTTCCGGACGTAGGAGGGGATCGCGAGACATCTCGCGTTTCCCCTCCGCGAGAGTCGCGGAGATTTTCCGTTCCCATCCCCGAGATCGAGCCGATCGTCAGCGAATCGACGCTCGACGCGTTTCCGCCAGGGAGAGGGGATTTCCCGACGCGTCACGAATAGAGAGAGATAGGGCGAAGGGACCGGCGCTCACACCGTATGCCGGCCCCCCCTCCTCTCTCGCCGACAGCCACGGTGCGAGAGCACCGGAGAGCAAGTGGAAGCGAGAGAGATATCCCACTGCCAGCTGTTTGACGAGTCCCGCGTCCCCCGTCGTTCGCCCCATAGCGAAAATCGACGAGAGGTTCGACGTGAGGCGCGACGCGAAAGAAGAGGGAGGAGAACCGTGACCTCTCTCCCCCCACGAACGATCACGACCTCGCGATCACAGGGACAATTTGGTGTCCCGTGGTCAGTCCCGTGTTCCCTCCCCGTACGGGGATGATTCTTCGGAATATGAGGACCGCGAAACGCCGTTATCGCAAGAAATCTTCCGTCACGATCCGTGGAGTACCGTGACCTCGACCCGAGGGTGCCCGTGGAGGCGCCCCATGTCCCCTCACGAGCGACAAGGAGACGGGGAAAAGGGAGGCTCGTCCGCTTTCGGGCGAGCCACGCTCTCCCCGCTCCCGCCGTGTTGCGCGACATCGGGAGATGAGGAGAGCGAATTCGAGGATGATGCCCGGTTCCCTCGACGGTCATCCCCGCAGCGGTTATTGCCGCGGAGATAGAGCCGTCGATGTGCTGAACAAGTGGCACATCTCGTACTCCAACGAGTTCGAGGAAGGGGCCGAGAACTTTTTTGGACCGCCTCGAACGATGCCTGGACAGTGCCGGATTGCCTGACCAGGATATGTTGGCTGCTTTACCGGCTGTTTTCCGTGGAGAAGCGTCGAAATGGTATCGCCTCCGAGGGGGCGAGCTGTCACACTTGGCGTGCGTTTTCCCGGGCTTTCCGGGGAACGCTTCGGCGCCAGTGACCTTCAGCAGCAACTCTTGGAACGATGCTAAAAATCGCACGCAGGGAGAACGAGAATCGATCGGCGCTTTCCTCGACAATATCGAGCTGATCTTCTCGCATATGATCTCCCCTCCACCGTACTCCGAGCGCCTAGGTATCGCCTACGATAACCTGCGACCCTTTTACCGGCGTAGGTTCCGTCGATCGGAGTTCTCAACCTTTGAGGAACTCCGCGAGTTAGGGAAAGAGGTGGAGACTGCCGCGGCTAGGGACAAAGCCGGGCACCGTCCCCCTCCCACCGCAAGTGAACTCGCGCTGTCGGAGACCGCGTACAGGCCCACCCCCGCGAGGGCCTCACGCGAGAATCGCCGCGATCGACGCGACAACGAGCTCCGAATCTTCATCGGACAGTTCGAGGCGGGGAAAATCTGCGAAGTCGCGGAAAAAGAGATCGGGCTCCTCAAAGCCCAAGGCCGAGGAGAGACGTGGGAAACCACGCCCCCACCGGCCCCCGCGACAGCGAAAAATCCCCCGCCGAAGGCGACCGCTGCCCGCCAGCCACCGCGGAGGAGCACTCCGCCGCGACCTTCAGCGCCGCAACAAGCGCGGAGGAGCCCCGCGAGGCCGGCCGTGGCTGCGCCCCAACCCGCTGCACCGACCCCGTCGACCTCTAGGGGGGGGGAGTGCTACAACTGCCGGCAGTCTGGACATTGGGCTGCCGACTGCCCCCTCCCCCGCAGGACACGGGTGTGTTACGGGTGCAACAGGGAAGGGGAAACAATTTTGACGTGTCCCGATTGCCTCGCACGAAGGTCGGGAAATGCGAGGCGGGGAGGTCGCTAGAGGCCGGCGACCACCCGCATAAAGACGTGGAGGCCTCACTTGCAGGCACGACTCAGGTGGAGGAGAAGCCAACGGGTCCGAGCCTTTGTTCGGATTTCCCGGAAGCTCCAGAGATCCCCGCCGAGTTGACCCTCCCGTCTCTTCCGCCAAAATCCGCGGGGCCCCTCTCCTGCCCTCCACTTCCGGAGGAAAGGGAGGAGGCCACCCCCAAGTCCCTACTTTTTCCATGTGACGGCCCAAGTGCCGGTTGGAACAGGGGACACAGGGGGGATAGTTTCTATCATGCAGCACCTCTCCCCACTCCTCCACTTCAGGAGAAAACCGAGAGGGCCACCTCCGAGTCCCTACTTTTTCCATGTGACGGCCAGGGTGCCGGTTGGAACAGGGGACAACGAGGGGATAGTTTCGATCCCGTGGGACCTCTCCCTACTCCTCCGCTTCAGGAGGAAACGGAGAGGGATACCTCCAGATCCCTACTTTTTCCATGTGACGGCCAAAAGGCTGGTTGGAACAGGGGACGAGGAGGTAATGACGTCGATCTTGTAAGACCCCCTCCTGCTCCTCCACTTCGGGAGGAGAGGACGGATGCCACCTCCAGCTCCCTAATTTTTCCATGCGACGGCCAGGGTGCCGGTTTGGAACAGGGGACAGCGAGGGTGGGGGTCTAGATTCCGCGAGCCCCCTCCCCGCTCCTCCACTTTTGGAAAAAAAGGAAGGGGGCCACCTCCTCAAGATCCCGACATTGTCCATGTGACGGCCAATTGGCCGGTTGGACCAGGGAACAACGAGGTGGTGGTTTTAGCTCGCGAATCGTCCAAATTTCGCCACGATTTTCCACCGGGATACGTTGACCGCCGCTATTATGTCCGGTTGCTTTTAGCCGGACATCCGCTGTGGGCGTTAATCGACAGCGGGGCCGCGCGTTCCTATTTGGGACCGGACGCGATCGAGTGGTTAGGATCGCGTCTTGATTTCACCTTTTCCGGTGAAATGCGAATGGCCAATGGCACACAGGACCGTATCTTAGGCGAAGCGGTGGTGGAAATCGAGATCGACGGGCGGAAGATAGATCTACCAATTCGAGTCGCGAACAATCTCGATTACGATTGTGTGTTAGGGATCGATTTTCTTGAAGCTTTCGAAATCTCCCTAGACACCTCCAACGCGACTTGGAGAATTCGGAAGGGTCCCGTTCACGCTTTCGTGGTTCCAGGTTTCCAGGATTCGGAGGAAATTATTCACGCTGATTGCGCCGCGATCGTGGAGCTTACTCCGAAACAAAGCGAGCGCCTAAATCAGCTTTTAGACCGAATAATTTCCCCTCCTGCGGAAAAAACCTCCCGCGACGAGTCTTGTCCAGCATCGGATCGACGTGCAAGGCCACGAACCGATTAAGCACCGCGCGCGCCGAGTCTCTCCGAAAATCTACGAGGTCGCGCACGCGGAAGTGGACAAGATGCTCGCGGATGGGATTATCGAGCGCTCGGAAAGCGCGTGGGCGAGTTGTCCCGTGATAATCCCAAAACCAAACGGGAAATTCCGATTTTGTGTAGATTATCGCGACGTAAATACCGTCACCAAAAAAGATGCGTACCCTCTTCCGCACATGGACGCGATCCTGGACAAATTACGCACTGCATTGTACATTTCTACAATCGATTTAAGTCAGGCGTACTTCCAAATTCCTCTGGAAGAGTCCAGTCGAGAGATTACCGCGTTCATAGTCCCAGGGAAAGGGTTATTCCAATTTACGCGTATGCCGTACGGGCTGACCAACGCCCCGGCAACTTTTCAAAGGCTGATGGATCGCTTGATTGGTCCCGAGCTGGAGCCTCACGCCTTCGCGTATCTTGACGACATTGTCATCGTCAATGAGACTTTTGATGACCATCTTCAATGGGTCGAAAAGGTCATTGGAATTTTGAACGGAGCAGGGCTCGAAATTAATCGGGAGAAGAGCGAGTTTTGTCGCCAAGAGGTCCGGTACTTGGGATACTTAATCAACCGGAAAGGCCTCGAACCCGATCCGGAGAAGGTTGCGCCGGTTTTGTCCTACCCGGCGCCCACTACGGTCAAGCAACTGCGGAGTTTCCTCGGCATGGTCGGCTGGTACGCCCGATTTTTGCCGAACCATGCGCGTGACAAAGTCCCCTTGGTACAGTTGCTAAAGAAAAACGAGCCCTGGCAATGGGGTAAAGCTCAGGAAACGGCTTTTCAAAATCTGAAAAAAGCCTTGAGCACCGCCCCCGTTCTAGCCCGTCCCGACTTTTCGTTACCGTTTGTTCTTCAGACTGACGCGAGTCACTACGCTATTGGCGCGGTCCTCACACAAAAACAAAACGGGGAGGAGCACCCCATTGTTTACGTGAATCGTGTCTTGACCGCTGCCGAGCAAAAATATTCAGTGACCGAGAAAGAGTGTTTGGCAGTCCTGTGGGCCATTAAAAAACTCCGTCCCTATCTCGAGGGGTACACCTTCACCGTCATTACGGATCACAGCAGCCTCAAATGGCTGCATAATTTAAAAGATCCGACGGGACGATTGGCGCGATGGGCCCTTGACATGCAACAATATTCCTTTTCTATTGAGCATCGCAAGGGGGCCCTCCACCACGTCCCGGATGCACTTTCACGTGCGATAGTACCCCCGAGCGACGTTGTCACCGAAGAACATACCGCTCACGATCTCTTGGCGGCCCTCAAGGACATTGAGAGTAATTGGTACGCCGGCCGCCTAGAGAAAGTAGAATCTCACCCCGCGTCGTACCCCGATTGGCGGGTTGAAGATGGACGTTTATATTACCATCGTCCGTCTCCCACGCGAGAGATTATCGGTGAAGATGACGACGCGTGGAAGTTGGTTCTCCCCGAGGATCTTCGGGAAAAGGCCATTCGAAACGCCCATGATCCTCCGGCCGCTGGCCACCCAGGAATTGATAAAACATACCAAAGGGTGAGCCAAGAGTTTTACTGGCCGGGGATGTTCCGGGACATCCGCCGATTTGTGCAGCGATGTCCCGTGTGTCAACAGCACAAGGTCGAGCAGCGCGCTCCCGCTGGACACATGGGTCGGCGAATCCCCGAACGGCCCTGGGCCGTGGTATCCGCCGACGTAATGGGCCCTTTTCCGCCCGGGCGTGATCAGTCTCGGTACGTTGTAGTCTTTTTGGACAATTTTACAAAGTGGGTGGAGTGTAAGGCGCTCCGGAAAGCTACGGGGTCCACTATCTTGACAGCTTTGGAGGACCTCGTAGTATTTCGTTGGGGAGCCCCCGAGATACTCCTCACTGACAACGGTACCGAGTTCCGTAATAAAGATATCGATACCGCTTTGAAAGAATGGGGAATCACCCATTACACGATTCCCCCGTATCACGCGCAAGCGAATCCGGTGGAGCGAGTTAATCGCGTCCTGAAGACGATGATTTCAGCCTTCATCAAAAAGGACCACCGTGAATGGAACGTGCACTTGCACGAGTTCCGATTCGCTGTTAATACCGCTGTGCATTCTTCAGCCGGCGATTCTCCGGCGGTGCTCAATTTTGGACGAGCCCCTCGGCCGGTCGGCAGTCTTCGCCGCGCCGTAGAAGGAGAACCCCTGCTCTCCCGCGGAGACCCGCAGGCTTGGGCACAGCGATCGCGTCGCTTGTTATTGTTGCACGACTTAGTACGAGAACAGCTGGAGCGTGCACACAAGCGACAAGCGAAGTATTACAACGCGCGTCATAGAAACGTTCGATACCGGGTAGGCGATTTAGTTTGGCGCCGAAATAAAGTCCTCTCGTCCGCCGCGGAAAACGTGGCCGCGAAGCTGTCGCCAGCTTATATCGGCCCGTTTCGGATTAAAAAGGTCCTGTCGCCGGTTGTGTGTGAGTTGGAGACGTGCGGAACCCGCATGATTCCGAAGGTGCACGTCTCCGATTTGAAGCCGTTTGTCGGTGACGTCCCCAATAACAATCCGTTACCGACCGCTTCTAATATTTTTTTGCCACTACAGGATGCTGCGTCGAGGAAGGAGAGGCGGTCGAAGTGGGGCCCGGAAACAGCCGGCCCCACACCACCCGGACTTGGCGTTCGACCCCTTTCCCCCGGACGCCTGTCTTCAGCCCCGGGCCCCGACAGCGGAGGCGCCGCCGACCTTGGTGGCGACAGGAGTCGCCACCACGCCGAGGACGGGATCAGCCCGGACGGCGAGACGGAGGGAGCGGCGGAAGAGGACCCGCCAGGCGCGGCGAGGGCCCGCCGCCCCCGCGGCATCCACCTCCGCAGCCGCAGTAGCGCCCGTCCACGGGCGCGCAAAGAGGGAGGCGCGGAGGGAGTCCGCGCTCCCCGCGGTGACGACCACCGTCGCCGTAGCGCCCGTCTCCGGGCGCGTCAAGAGGGAGGCGCGGAGGAGGAACCGCCGCGCCACCGCTAAAAGAGCGGCACCCCCGCCCCCTGCCCGGCCGTTGACCCAGGGTCATAACGCTCCGGGCCAACGGCCCGAAAAGCGTAGGCGGGTAGCGGCGGAGGCGCCCGCCAGCGGCCAGGCTGCCACTCTGCCAGGTCGCTATTTTGACACCGCAGCTAAAATCTTGGCCTTAATGAGTGACCTGGCCAAGGAGGAGGCGCCTGGGGGCTCCCAAGCCCAGCCCGCAGGCCCGGCCCCCCCCGGGGTCTGCTTCCAGTGTAGGCGGACGGGGCATACAAGGAGTAATTGCCCCTATCCGCCCACTGGAGCCTACTGCTACCGGTGTGGGTGGCCCGGCATGACGCTCCAGTCATGCCCGCAGTGTTCGCGGGCATGGCGGGCGGAGCAGCAGGCGGCCCCGCACCGGCGGCAATAGAGGGTCTGCGGGGGCCCTGCCGGATTCCCGTGTGTTGTCCATTGTCTGTCTTTTGATTTTTCTTATTGGTGGTGGGTTAATTTTGTAAATAGTAAATTATAAGTAGAAAAAAAAAAAAAAAAAAAAAAAAAAAAAATAAAATATATATAAAATTCCAAAAAAAAAAAAATTATTAATCATATTTGTCTATTGTGGTGGTGGGAATTTTTTTTTTTTTTCTCTTCTTTCTTTATTTATTAAATAAATATTCTTGAGTTTAGTTTTTTTTTCGTTTTGATTATTTAAATGTTTATTGTTTTCTTTTTTTTTATTATTATTATTATCTAGTTTGCCGGCCACTTGGGCCAAAAAGGGCATATTTTGTTTAATTTTTTTGTCTTCGTTTAGTGTTTGGTTGTGTTTCCCGTTCTCGTACCGTTATCGTGCGCCTGAACTATCGTTCCTTTCTTTCCGTCTCGTTTCCCTTTTTCTTTTCTCACAGCCCCCCTTTCTTCGTCCCGTTGCAGGGGACAGACTTTTCTGTTCAGCGGACGAGAGAAATTGAGGGCAGCTCTGCTGATCGCCCATAGAGCACGATGACTCCACCCTGGAGGTCAATCAGCATATGGGGTTTCGGATTGGGAACGCCGAGTCTCCGCCGTTAAGGTGGCGTCGAGAAACTCGCGCCCCGAAACAGCTGATCAGCGAGTCTGAGAAAATGTCGTTACCGACAAATACCGAGTTCAGATCGACAGCGATGAAAAAGTCAAGCCCCGGAATTGAATTAGGCTAAGCCAATTATTCCAAATTAAGAGGGCTTGGCACGGCCGGATTAAGACAGCCAGACTAGTTCTTGCGTTGGTTCTTATACCGCGGCCCGTCGCTCGTCGAGGCGCAAATTATCGTATACCGTAGGAGAGCATGCCTGGTATGATTTTTTTTTTGTGTGTTCTTGAAGTATTGGTTATGGCTTCTCTCTCCACCCACCTTCTTTTTTTCCCTAGCCCTACACTCACTCCTTTTTTTTTAATCTTTTTTTTTAACCTTTATTATCAAGTCTGTTATAGGGCAGGAGTTTTTTTCTGGATTAGCCATCTTCGCCGCTCGCTTGCCAAGGCAAGCGGCCTCGAGGAGCGGGCGCGTAAGTGGGGAGGAGAGGCAGGCCAACTTTTGGGGGGGGGGTGTGTAACGAGGCACCCTTTGACCTCGTTACGAATGGCCACCAGGCCCGCCGGCCTCCCTCCTCCGCCCAGCGACACCCCAGCCGCTGGGGGCAGTGTGGAGGGATGGATGCGTTGCGAATGTTTTTTTTTTGTTTGTTGTTTTGTGTTCGCGCGGCCCTCCCACTCTTTCCCCCCCCCTTCCAGCAGGAGCGCCATGGAAGAGGAGCCCGTGTCCCCGGTTGCAAAGGGAACCTCCACCCGAGTGACGGAGGCGCGGGATGGGTCCACCGGAAGAAAGACGCCGCCGGCTGTCCGGTCGCCGAGCCACCCCGTCTGCTGCCGCGGGGGCGACCGGCAGCCCACCACCAGAGGATGCCAGGCCTGGGGACGAGCCACCCCCAGCCACCACCCGACGGGGGCCTCAGGACCTGGCCGACAAAGGATGCGCGGTGGCCCATCCCCAACACCGAAATCCTCGGGGTGGGGGAACCCCGCGCACCGGGAGACCGGGCGGAAGATCGAAATCGATTCGCGAGGATTAGCAAGCGAGCCGCGCAAGCAATCAGTTTTGTTTTGAGATCTCCGCCGTTTCCCCTTTTCGAATTTTCCGTTTTTTTGTTGTGTGCCGAGTTCCGAGAAGGCGTCCACCTCCACTAGCGATAAAGGTAGGACCCTTTTTTTTTCTGGGATTGCATCCCGGCGCACTCCGCCGTGCGTTTTTTTTTTTGTGAGTGTGCGTGTGTGCGGGTGGTGCCTCGCGGTAGGACCGCCGGCCCCGGCGACTGGGACCCGAGAGGCCGCGCTTCGTTCGCGTTCGCGCCGATTTTTCCGCGCCTCCGGGCCGCGTTGCGCCGCGCGCCCGTAATTTTCGTTAAATCTTTCTTTTGTATTTTGGGTTTTAGGACCAGCGTCCCCTTTCTGTCCACACCACAGAGAGGGTGTGCTCCCCTTACGCGTGCGTCCGATATCGGTTATTCCGTACCGCGTTTTCTTTGTATCGTGAGCCCCCGCGTCGCGAAACCCTTCTCGCGATTGGCGACTGCGTACCCTCCTCCCGACCGTACGTTGTACCGCGTGGGGCTCAGAACTTTTTTTGAGATCGTCGCGGCCTATTTCGGCCAGAATAAAGTTTCTCGTTACCCAATACTCGCGGGTCATTTATTTTCTTTTTACCGACCCCCTCTGAGTTCCGCTCCCGAGCGAGCTGCCGGAAGGGCGTATTCCCTGGACGAGTGCTTACGCACTGGCGCCCGGATTAAAAATCGTCCGTGGATTGTAGACTTCGGTAAGCGGAGGGCCACTTTCCCTGGTCGCCCTCCCCCGCAGGGAACTTTTCTTTCGTTCCCTGAACCGATACGTCACACCTTATAACTATTACTATTTCCCTTATTACTATTATTATTATCATTATAACTGTTATTATTATCCTTATTACTAGTATTATTATCTCTATAACTATTATTGTTATCATCATTACTATTATTATTATCGCTATGACTGTTATTATTATCCTTATTCTATTATTACTATCAATATTAGTCTTGTCTTTATCCTTATAACTATGATTATCACTATAACTATTATTATTATCGCTATGACTGTTATTATTATCCTTATTGTATTATTAATATTCCTATTACTCTTGTCTTTATCCTTACAACTATTATTATTATGCTTATTACTATTATTATTATCGCTATAACTGTTATTATTATCCTTACTACTATTATTATTATCGCTATGACTGTTATTATTATCCTTATTCTACTATTACTATCCCTATTACTCTTGTCTCTATGCTTATTACTATTATTATTATCGCTATAACTATTATTATTATCCTTACTACTATTATTATTATCGCTATGACTGTTATTATTATCCTTATTCTATTATTACTATCCCTATTACTCTTGTCTTTACCCTTATAACTATTATTATTATCGCTATAACTATTATTATTATCGCTATGACTGTTATTATTATCCTTATTGTATTATTAATATCCCTATTACTCTTGTCTTTATCCTTACAACTATTATTATTATGCTTATTACTATTATTATTATCGCTATAACTGTTATTATTATCCTTACTAATATTATTATTATCGCTATGACTGTTATTATTATCCTTATTCTATTATTACTATCCCTGTTACTCTTCTCTTTATCCTTATAACTGTTATTACTATCCTTATAACTGTTATTATTATCCTTATTACTATTATTATTATCGCTATGACTGTTATTATTATACTTATTCTATTATTGCTATCCCCATTACTCTTGTCTTTATCCTGATAATTATTATTATTTCCCTTATTACTATTATTATTATCATTATAACTGTTATTATTATCCTTATTACTAGTATTATTATCTCTATAACTATTATTGTTATCCTCATTACTATTATTATTATCGCTATAACTATTATTATTATCCTTATCACTATTATTACTAGCACTATAACTATTATGTTTATCCTTATTACTATTATTATTATTGCTATAACTGTTATTATTATCCTTATTCTATTATTACTATCCCTATTACTCTTCTCTTTATCCTTATAACTATTATTATTATCCTTATAACTATTATTATTATCCTTATTACTATTATTATTATCGCTATGACTGTTATTATTATACTTATTCTATTATTACTATCCATATAACTCTTGTCTCTATCCTTATAACTATTATTATTATGCTTATTACTATTATTATTACCACTATAACTGTTATTATTATCCTTATTACTATTATTATTATCGCTATGACTGTTATTATTATACTTATTCTATTATTACTATCCCTATTAGTCTTGTCTTTACCCTTATAACTATTATTATTATCGCTATAACTATTATTATTATCGCTATGACTGTTATTATTATCCTTATTCTATTATTACTATCCCCATTACTCTTCCCTTTATCCTTATAACTGTTATTACTATCCTTATAACTATTATCATTGTCCTTATTACTATTATTATTATCGCTATAACTGTTATTATTATCCTTATTACTAGTATTATTAGCACTATAACTGTTATGTTTATCCTTATTACTATTATTATTCGCACTATAACTATTATTATTATCCTTATAACTATTATTATTATCGCTATAACTATTATTATTATCGCTATAACTATTATTATTATCCTTATTACTATTATTATCGCTATGACTGTTATTATTATCCTTATTCTACTATTACTATCCCTTTTACTCTTGTCTCTATCCTTATAACTTTTATTATTATGCTTATTACTATTATTATTATCGCTATAACTATTATTATTATCCTTACTACGATTATTATTATCGCTATGACTGTTATTATTATCGTTATTCTATTATTACTATCCCTATTACTCTTGTCTTTATCCTTATAACTATTATTGTTATGCTTATTACTATTATTATTAGCACTAAAACTATTATTATTATCCTTACTACTGTTATTATTATCGCTATGACTGTTACTATTATACTTATTCTATTATTACTATCCCTATTACTCTTGTCTTTATCCTTATAACTATTATTGTTATGCTTATTACTATTATTATTAGCACTAAAACTATTATTACTATCATTATAACTGTTATTATTATCCTTATTACTAGTATTATTATCTCTATAAACTATTATTGTTATCCTCATTACTATTATTATTATCGCTATAACTATTATTATTATCCTTATCACTATTATTACTAGCACTATAACTATTATGTTTATCCTTATTACTATTATTATTATTGCTATAACTGTTATTATTATCCTTATTCTATTATTACTATCCCTATTACTCTTCTCTTTATCCTTATAACTATTATTATTATCCTTATAACTATTATTATTATCCTTATTACTATTATTATTATCGCTATGACTGTTATTATTATACTTATTCTATTATTACTATCCCTATTACTCTTGTCTTTATCCTTATAACTATTATTGTTATGCTTATTACTATTATTATTAGCACTAAAAACTATTATTATTATCCTTATTACTATTATTATTATCGCTATGACTGTTATTATTATTCTTATTCTATTATTACTATCCCTATTACTCTTGTCTTTATCCTGATAATTATTATTATTTCCCTTATTACAATTATTATTATCGCTACAACTATTATTGTTATGCTTATTACTATTATTATTAGCACTAAAACTATTATTATTATCCTTATTACTATTATTATTATCGCTATGACTGTTATTATTATCGCTATGACTGTTATTATTATACTTTTTCTATTATTACTATCCCTATTACTCTTGTCTTTATCCTTATAACTATTATTGTTATGCTTATTACTATTATTATTAGCACTAAAAGTATTATTATTAGCACTAAAACTATTATTATTATCCTTATTACTATTATTATTATCGCTATGACTGTTATTATTATCGCTATGACTGTTATTATTATCCTTATTCTATTATTACTATCCCTATTACTCTTCTCTTTATCCTTATAACTATTATTAATATGCTTATTACTATTATTATTATCGCTATAACTATTATTATTATCCTTACTACTATTATTGTTATCGCTATGACTGTTATTATTATCCTTATTCTATTATTACTATCCCTATTACTCTTGTCTTTATCCTTATAACTATTATTATTATCGCTATAACTATTATTATTATCGTTATGACTGTTATTATTATCCTTATTCTACTATTACTATCCCTATTACTCTTGTCTCTATCCTTATAACTTTTATTATTACGCTTATTACTATTACTATTATCGCTATAACTATTATTATTATCCTTACTACTATTATTATTATGCTTATTACTATTATTATTATCGCTATAACTGTTATTATTATCCTTACTACTATTATTATTATCGCTATGACTGTTATTATTATCCTTATTCTACTATTACTATCCCTATTACTCTTGTCTCTATCCTTATAACTTTTATTATTATGCTTATTACTATTATTATTATCGCTATAACTATTATTATTATCCTTACTACGATTATTATTATCGCTATGACTGTTATTATTATCGTTATTCTATTATTACTATCCCTATTACTCTTGTCTTTATCCTTATAACTATTACTATTTCCCTTATTACTATTATTATTATCATTATAACTGTTATTATTATCCTTATTACTAGTATTATTATCTCTATAACTATTATTGTTATCATCATTACTATTATTATTATCGCTATGACTGTTATTATTATCCTTATTCTATTATTACTATCAATATTAGTCTTGTCTTTATCCTTATAACTATGATTATCACTATAACTATTATTATTATCGCTATGACTGTTATTATTATCCTTATTGTATTATTAATATTCCTATTACTCTTGTCTTTATCCTTACAACTATTATTATTATGCTTATTACTATTATTATTATCGCTATAACTGTTATTATTATCCTTACTACTATTATTATTATCGCTATGACTGTTATTATTATCCTTATTCTACTATTACTATCCCTATTACTCTTGTCTCTATGCTTATTACTATTATTATTATCGCTATAACTATTATTATTATCATTACTACTATTATTATTATCGCTATGACTGTTATTATTATCCTTATTCTATTATTACTATCCCTATTACTCTTGTCTTTACCCTTATAACTATTATTATTATCGCTATAACCATTATTATTATCGCTATGACTGTTATTGTTATCCTTATTGTATTATTAATATCCCTATTACTCTTGTCTTTATCCTTACAACTATTATTATTATGCTTATTACTATTATTATTATCGCTATAACTGTTATTATTATCCTTACTAATATTATTATTATCGCTATGACTGTTATTATTATCCTTATTCTATTATTACTATCCCTGTTACTCTTCTCTTTATCCTTATAACTGTTATTACTATCCTTATAACTGTTATTATTATCCTTATTACTATTATTATTATCGCTATGACTGTTATTATTATACTTATTCTATTATTGCTATCCCCATTACTCTTGTCTTTATCCTGATAATTATTATTATTTCCCTTATTACTATTATTATTATCATTATAACTGTTATTATTATCCTTATTACTAGTATTATTATCTCTATAACTATTATTGTTATCCTCATTACTATTATTATTATCGCTATAACTATTATTATTATCCTTATCACTATTATTACTAGCACTATAACTATTATGTTTATCCTTATTACTATTATTATTATTGCTATAACTGTTATTATTATCCTTATTCTATTATTACTATCCCTATTACTCTTCTCTTTATCCTTATAACTATTATTATTATCCTTATTACTATTATTATTATCGCTATGACTGTTATTATTATACTTATTCTATTATTACTATCCATATAACTCTTGTCTCTATCCTTATAACTATTATTATTATGCTTATTACTATTATTATTACCACTATAACTGTTATTATTATCCTTATTACTATTATTATTATCGCTATGACTGTTATTATTATACTTATTCTATTATTACTATCCCTATTAGTCTTGTCTTTACCCTTATAACTATTATTATTATCGCTATAACTATTATTATTATCGCTATGACTGTTATTATTATCCTTATTCTATTATTACTATCCCCATTACTCTTCCCTTTATCCTTATAACTGTTATTACTATCCTTATAACTATTATCATTGTCCTTATTACTATTATTATTATCGCTATAACTGTTATTATTATCCTTATTACTAGCATTATTAGCACTATAACTGTTATGTTTATCCTTATTACTATTATTATTCGCACTATAACTATTATTATTATCCTTATAACTATTATTATTATCGCTATAACTATTATTATTATCGCTATAACTATTATTATTATCCTTATTACTATTATTATCGCTATGACTGTTATTATTATCCTTATTCTACTATTACTATCCCTTTTACTCTTGTCTCTATCCTTATAACTTTTATTATTATGCTTATTACTATTATTATTATCGCTATAACTATTATTATTATCCTTACTACGATTATTATTATCGCTATGACTGTTATTATTATCGTTATTCTATTATTACTATCCCTATTACTCTTGTCTTTATCCTTATAACTATTATTGTTATGCTTATTACTATTATTATTAGCACTAAAACTATTATTATTATCCTTACTACTGTTATTATTATCGCTATGACTGTTACTATTATACTTATTCTATTATTACTATCCCTATTACTCTTGTCTTTATCCTTATAACTATTATTGTTATGCTTATTACTATTATTATTAGCACTAAAACTATTATTACTATCATTATAACTGTTATTATTATCCTTATTACTAGTATTATTATCTCTATAACTATTATTGTTATCCTCATTACTATTATTATTATCGCTATAACTATTATTATTATCCTTATCACTATTATTACTAGCACTATAACTATTATGTTTATCCTTATTACTATTATTATTATTGCTATAACTGTTATTATTATCCTTATTCTATTATTACTATCCCTATTACTCTTCTCTTTATCCTTATAACTATTATTATTATCCTTATAACTATTATTATTATCCTTATTACTATTATTATTATCGCTATGACTGTTATTATTATACTTATTCTATTATTACTATCCCTATTACTCTTGTCTTTATCCTTATAACTATTATTGTTATGCTTATTACTATTATTATTAGCACTAAAACTATTATTATTATCCTTATTACTATTATTATTATCGCTATGACTGTTATTATTATACTTATTCTATTATTACTATCCATATAACTCTTGTCTCTTTCCTTATAACTATTATTATTATGCTTATTACTATTATTATTACCACTATAACTGTTATTATTATCCTTATTACTATTATTATTATCGCTATGACTGTTATTATTATTCTTATTCTATTATTACTATCCCTATTACTCTTGTCTTTATCCTGATAATTATTATTATTTCCCTTATTACAATTATTATTATCGCTACAACTATTATTGTTATGCTTATTACTATTATTATTAGCACTAAAACTATTATTATTATCCTTATTACTATTATTATTATCGCTATGACTGTTATTATTATCGCTATGACTGTTATTATTATACTTATTCTATTATTACTATCCCTATTACTCTTGTCTTTATCCTTATAACTATTATTGTTATGCTTATTACTATTATTATTAGCACTAAAAGTATTATTATTAGCACTAAAACTATTATTATTATCCTTATTACTATTATTATTATCGCTATGACTGTTATTATTATCGCTATGACTGTTATTATTATCCTTATTCTATTATTACTATCCCTATTACTCTTCTCTTTATCCTTATAACTATTATTAATATGCTTATTACTATTATTATTATCGCTATAACTATTATTATTATCCTTACTACTATTATTGTTATCGCTATGACTGTTATTATTATCCTTATTCTATTATTACTATCCCTATTACTCTTGTCTTTATCCTTATAACTATTATTATTATCGCTATAACTATTATTATTATCGTTATGACTGTTATTATTATCCTTATTCTACTATTACTATCCCTATTACTCTTGTCTCTATCCTTATAACTTTTATTATTACGCTTATTACTATTACTATTATCGCTATAACTATTATTATTATCCTTACTACTATTATTATTATGCTTATTACTATTATTATTATCGCTATAACTGTTATTATTATCCTTACTACTATTATTATTATCGCTATGACTGTTATTATTATCCTTATTCTACTATTACTATCCCTATTACTCTTGTCTCTATCCTTATAACTTTTATTATTATGCTTATTACTATTATTATTATCGCTATAACTATTATTATTATCCTTACTACGATTATTATTATCGCTATGACTGTTATTATTATCGTTATTCTATTATTACTATCCCTATTACTCTTGTCTTTATCCTTATAACTATTACTATTTCCCTTATTACTATTATTATTATCATTATAACTGTTATTATTATCCTTATTACTAGTATTATTATCTCTATAACTATTATTGTTATCATCATTACTATTATTATTATCGCTATGACTGTTATTATTATCCTTATTCTATTATTACTATCAATATTAGTCTTGTCTTTATCCTTATAACTATGATTATCACTATAACTATTATTATTATCGCTATGACTGTTATTATTATCCTTATTGTATTATTAATATTCCTATTACTCTTGTCTTTATCCTTACAACTATTATTATTATGCTTATTACTATTATTATTATCGCTATAACTGTTATTATTATCCTTACTACTATTATTATTATCGCTATGACTGTTATTATTATCCTTATTCTACTATTACTATCCCTATTACTCTTGTCTCTATGCTTATTACTATTATTATTATCGCTATAACTATTATTATTATCCTTACTACTATTATTATTATCGCTATGACTGTTATTATTATCCTTATTCTATTATTACTATCCCTATTACTCTTGTCTTTACCCTTATAACTATTATTATTATCGCTATAACCATTATTATTATCGCTATGACTGTTATTGTTATCCTTATTGTATTATTAATATCCCTATTACTCTTGTCTTTATCCTTACAACTATTATTATTATGCTTATTACTATTATTATTATCGCTATAACTGTTATTATTATCCTTACTAATATTATTATTATCGCTATGACTGTTATTATTATCCTTATTCTATTATTACTATCCCTGTTACTCTTCTCTTTATCCTTATAACTGTTATTACTATCCTTATAACTGTTATTATTATCCTTATTACTATTATTATTATCGCTATGACTGTTATTATTATACTTATTCTATTATTGCTATCCCCATTACTCTTGTCTTTATCCTGATAATTATTATTATTTCCCTTATTACTATTATTATTATCATTATAACTGTTATTATTATCCTTATTACTAGTATTATTATCTCTATAACTATTATTGTTATCCTCATTACTATTATTATTATCGCTATAACTATTATTATTATCCTTATCACTATTATTACTAGCACTATAACTATTATGTTTATCCTTATTACTATTATTATTATTGCTATAACTGTTATTATTATCCTTATTCTATTATTACTATCCCTATTACTCTTCTCTTTATCCTTATAACTATTATTATTATCCTTATAACTATTATTATTATCCTTATTACTATTATTATTATCGCTATGACTGTTATTATTATACTTATTCTATTATTACTATCCCTATTACTCTTGTCTTTATCCTTATAACTATTATTGTTATGCTTATTACTATTATTATTAGCACTAAAACTATTATTATTATCCTTATTACTATTATTATTATCGCTATGACTGTTATTATTATTCTTATTCTATTATTACTATCCCTATTACTCTTGTCTTTATCCTGATAATTATTATTATTTCCCTTATTACTATTATTATTATCGCTATGACTGTTATTATTATCGCTATGACTGTTATTATTATACTTATTCTATTATTACTATCCCTATTACTCTTGTCTTTATCCTTATAACTATTATTGTTATGCTTATTACTATTATTATTAGCACTAAAAGTATTATTATTAGCACTAAAACTATTATTATTATCCTTATTACTATTATTATTATCGCTATGACTGTTATTATTATCGCTATGACTGTTAATATTATCCTTATTCTATTATTACTATCCCTATTACTCTTCTCTTTATCCTTATAACTATTATTAATATGCTTATTACTATTATTATTATCGCTATAACTATTATTATTATCCTTACTACTATTATTGTTATCGCTATGACTGTTATTATTATCCTTATTCTATTATTACTATCCCTATTACTCTTGTCTTTATCCTTATAACTATTATTATTATCGCTATAACTATTATTATTATCGTTATGACTGTTATTATTATCCTTATTCTACTATTACTATCCCTATTACTCTTGTCTCTATCCTTATAACTTTTATTATTACGCTTATTACTATTACTATTATCGCTATAACTATTATTATTATCCTTACTACTATTATTATTATGCTTATTACTATTATTATTATCGCTATAACTGTTATTATTATCCTTACTACTATTATTATTATCGCTATGACTGTTATTATTATCCTTATTCTACTATTACTATCCCTATTACTCTTGTCTCTATCCTTATAACTTTTATTATTATGCTTATTACTATTATTATTATCGCTATAACTATTATTATTATCCTTACTACGATTATTATTATCGCTATGACTGTTATTATTATCGTTATTCTATTATTACTATCCCTATTACTCTTGTCTTTATCCTTATAACTATTATTGTTATGCTTATTACTATTATTATTAGCACTAAAACTATTATTATTATCCTTACTACTGTTATTATTATCGCTATGACTGTTACTATTATACTTATTCTATTATTACTATCCCTATTACTCTTGTCTTTATCCTTATAACTATTATTGTTATGCTTATTACTATTATTATTAGCACTAAAACTATTATTACTATCATTATAACTGTTATTATTATCCTTATTACTAGTATTATTATCTCTATAACTATTATTGTTATCCTCATTACTATTATTATTATCGCTATAACTATTATTATTATCCTTATCACTATTATTACTAGCACTATAACTATTATGTTTATCCTTATTACTATTATTATTATTGCTATAACTGTTATTATTATCCTTATTCTATTATTACTATCCCTATTACTCTTCTCTTTATCCTTATAACTATTATTATTATCCTTATAACTATTATTATTATCCTTATTACTATTATTATTATCGCTATGACTGTTATTATTATACTTATTCTATTATTACTATCCCTATTACTCTTGTCTTTATCCTTATAACTATTATTGTTATGCTTATTACTATTATTATTAGCACTAAAACTATTATTATTATCCTTATTACTATTATTATTATCGCTATGACTGTTATTATTATACTTATTCTATTATTACTATCCATATAACTCTTGTCTCTTTCCTTATAACTATTATTATTATGCTTATTACTATTATTATTACCACTATAACTGTTATTATTATCCTTATTACTATTATTATTATCGCTATGACTGTTATTATTATTCTTATTCTATTATTACTATCCCTATTACTCTTGTCTTTATCCTGATAATTATTATTATTTCCCTTATTACAATTATTATTATCGCTACAACTATTATTGTTATGCTTATTACTATTATTATTAGCACTAAAACTATTATTATTATCCTTATTACTATTATTATTATCGCTATGACTGTTATTATTATCGCTATGACTGTTATTATTATACTTATTCTATTATTACTATCCCTATTACTCTTGTCTTTATCCTTATAACTATTATTGTTATGCTTATTACTATTATTATTAGCACTAAAAGTATTATTATTAGCACTAAAACTATTATTATTATCCTTATTACTATTATTATTATCGCTATGACTGTTATTATTATCGCTATGACTGTTATTATTATCCTTATTCTATTATTACTATCCCTATTACTCTTCTCTTTATCCTTATAACTATTATTAATATGCTTATTACTATTATTATTATCGCTATAACTATTATTATTATCCTTACTACTATTATTGTTATCGCTATGACTGTTATTATTATCCTTATTCTATTATTACTATCCCTATTACTCTTGTCTTTATCCTTATAACTATTATTATTATCGCTATAACTATTATTATTATCGTTATGACTGTTATTATTATCCTTATTCTACTATTACTATCCCTATTACTCTTGTCTCTATCCTTATAACTTTTATTATTACGCTTATTACTATTACTATTATCGCTATAACTATTATTATTATCCTTACTACTATTATTATTATGCTTATTACTATTATTATTATCGCTATAACTGTTATTATTATCCTTACTACTATTATTATTATCGCTATGACTGTTATTATTATCCTTATTCTACTATTACTATCCCTATTACTCTTGTCTCTATCCTTATAACTTTTATTATTATGCTTATTACTATTATTATTATCGCTATAACTATTATTATTATCCTTACTACGATTATTATTATCGCTATGACTGTTATTATTATCGTTATTCTATTATTACTATCCCTATTACTCTTGTCTTTATCCTTATAACTATTACTATTTCCCTTATTACTATTATTATTATCATTATAACTGTTATTATTATCCTTATTACTAGTATTATTATCTCTATAACTATTATTGTTATCATCATTACTATTATTATTATCGCTATGACTGTTATTATTATCCTTATTCTATTATTACTATCAATATTAGTCTTGTCTTTATCCTTATAACTATGATTATCACTATAACTATTATTATTATCGCTATGACTGTTATTATTATCCTTATTGTATTATTAATATTCCTATTACTCTTGTCTTTATCCTTACAACTATTATTATTATGCTTATTACTATTATTATTATCGCTATAACTGTTATTATTATCCTTACTACTATTATTATTATCGCTATGACTGTTATTATTATCCTTATTCTACTATTACTATCCCTATTACTCTTGTCTCTATGCTTATTACTATTATTATTATCGCTATAACTATTATTATTATCCTTACTACTATTATTATTATCGCTATGACTGTTATTATTATCCTTATTCTATTATTACTATCCCTATTACTCTTGTCTTTACCCTTATAACTATTATTATTATCGCTATAACCATTATTATTATCGCTATGACTGTTATTGTTATCCTTATTGTATTATTAATATCCCTATTACTCTTGTCTTTATCCTTACAACTATTATTATTATGCTTATTACTATTATTATTATCGCTATAACTGTTATTATTATCCTTACTAATATTATTATTATCGCTATGACTGTTATTATTATCCTTATTCTATTATTACTATCCCTGTTACTCTTCTCTTTATCCTTATAACTGTTATTACTATCCTTATAACTGTTATTATTATCCTTATTACTATTATTATTATCGCTATGACTGTTATTATTATACTTATTCTATTATTGCTATCCCCATTACTCTTGTCTTTATCCTGATAATTATTATTATTTCCCTTATTACTATTATTATTATCATTATAACTGTTATTATTATCCTTATTACTAGTATTATTATCTCTATAACTATTATTGTTATCCTCATTACTATTATTATTATCGCTATAACTATTATTATTATCCTTATCACTATTATTACTAGCACTATAACTATTATGTTTATCCTTATTACTATTATTATTATTGCTATAACTGTTATTATTATCCTTATTCTATTATTACTATCCCTATTACTCTTCTCTTTATCCTTATAACTATTATTATTATCCTTATAACTATTATTATTATCCTTATTACTATTATTATTATCGCTATGACTGTTATTATTATACTTATTCTATTATTACTATCCCTATTACTCTTGTCTTTATCCTTATAACTATTATTGTTATGCTTATTACTATTATTATTAGCACTAAAACTATTATTATTATCCTTATTACTATTATTATTATCGCTATGACTGTTATTATTATTCTTATTCTATTATTACTATCCCTATTACTCTTGTCTTTATCCTGATAATTATTATTATTTCCCTTATTACTATTATTATTATCGCTATGACTGTTATTATTATCGCTATGACTGTTATTATTATACTTATTCTATTATTACTATCCCTATTACTCTTGTCTTTATCCTTATAACTATTATTGTTATGCTTATTACTATTATTATTAGCACTAAAAGTATTATTATTAGCACTAAAACTATTATTATTATCCTTATTACTATTATTATTATCGCTATGACTGTTATTATTATCGCTATGACTGTTATTATTATCCTTATTCTATTATTACTATCCCTATTACTCTTCTCTTTATCCTTATAACTATTATTAATATGCTTATTACTATTATTATTATCGCTATAACTATTATTATTATCCTTACTACTATTATTGTTATCGCTATGACTGTTATTATTATCCTTATTCTATTATTACTATCCCTATTACTCTTGTCTTTATCCTTATAACTATTATTATTATCGCTATAACTATTATTATTATCGTTATGACTGTTATTATTATCCTTATTCTACTATTACTATCCCTATTACTCTTGTCTCTATCCTTATAACTTTTATTATTACGCTTATTACTATTACTATTATCGCTATAACTATTATTATTATCCTTACTACTATTATTATTATGCTTATTACTATTATTATTATCGCTATAACTGTTATTATTATCCTTACTACTATTATTATTATCGCTATGACTGTTATTATTATCCTTATTCTACTATTACTATCCCTATTACTCTTGTCTCTATCCTTATAACTTTTATTATTATGCTTATTACTATTATTATTATCGCTATAACTATTATTATTATCCTTACTACGATTATTATTATCGCTATGACTGTTATTATTATCGTTATTCTATTATTACTATCCCTATTACTCTTGTCTTTATCCTTATAACTATTACTATTTCCCTTATTACTATTATTATTATCATTATAACTGTTATTATTATCCTTATTACTAGTATTATTATCTCTATAACTATTATTGTTATCATCATTACTATTATTATTATCGCTATGACTGTTATTATTATCCTTATTCTATTATTACTATCAATATTAGTCTTGTCTTTATCCTTATAACTATGATTATCACTATAACTATTATTATTATCGCTATGACTGTTATTATTATCCTTATTGTATTATTAATATTCCTATTACTCTTGTCTTTATCCTTACAACTATTATTATTATGCTTATTACTATTATTATTATCGCTATAACTGTTATTATTATCCTTACTACTATTATTATTATCGCTATGACTGTTATTATTATCCTTATTCTACTATTACTATCCCTATTACTCTTGTCTCTATGCTTATTACTATTATTATTATCGCTATAACTATTATTATTATCCTTACTACTATTATTATTATCGCTATGACTGTTATTATTATCCTTATTCTATTATTACTATCCCTATTACTCTTGTCTTTACCCTTATAACTATTATTATTATCGCTATAACCATTATTATTATCGCTATGACTGTTATTGTTATCCTTATTGTATTATTAATATCCCTATTACTCTTGTCTTTATCCTTACAACTATTATTATTATGCTTATTACTATTATTATTATCGCTATAACTGTTATTATTATCCTTACTAATATTATTATTATCGCTATGACTGTTATTATTATCCTTATTCTATTATTACTATCCCTGTTACTCTTCTCTTTATCCTTATAACTGTTATTACTATCCTTATAACTATTATTATTATCCTTATTACTATTATTATTATCGCTATGACTGTTATTATTATACTTATTCTATTATTGCTATCCCCATTACTCTTGTCTTTATCCTGATAATTATTATTATTTCCCTTATTACTATTATTATTATCATTATAACTGTTATTATTATCCTTATTACTAGTATTATTATCTCTATAACTATTATTGTTATCCTCATTACTATTATTATTATCGCTATAACTATTATTATTATCCTTATCACTATTATTACTAGCACTATAACTATTATGTTTATCCTTATTACTATTATTATTATTGCTATAACTGTTATTATTATCCTTATTCTATTATTACTATCCCTATTACTCTTCTCTTTATCCTTATAACTATTATTATTATCCTTATAACTATTATTATTATCCTTATTACTATTATTATTATCGCTATGACTGTTATTATTATACTTATTCTATTATTACTATCCATATAACTCTTGTCTCTATCCTTATAACTATTATTATTATGCTTATTACTATTATTATTACCACTATAACTGTTATTATTATCCTTATTACTATTATTATTATCGCTATGACTGTTATTATTATACTTATTCTATTATTACTATCCCTATTAGTCTTGTCTTTACCCTTATAACTGTTATTACTATCCTTATAACTATTATCATTGTCCTTATTACTATTATTATTATCGCTATAACTGTTATTATTATCCTTATTTCTAGTATTATTAGCACTATAACTGTTATGTTTATCCTTATTACTATTATTATTCGCACTATAACTATTATTATTATCCTTATAACTATTATTATTATCGCTATAACTATTATTATTATCCTTATTACTATTATTATCGCTATGACTGTTATTATTATCCTTATTCTACTATTACTATCCCTTTTACTCTTGTCTCTATCCTTATAACTTTTATTATTATGCTTATTACTATTATTATTATCGCTATAACTATTATTATTATCCTTACTACGATTATTATTATCGCTATGACTGTTATTATTATCGTTATTCTATTATTACTATCCCTATTACTCTTGTCTTTATCCTTATAACTATTATTGTTATGCTTGTTACTATTATTATTAGCACTAAAACTATTATTACTATCATTATAACTGTTATTATTATCCTTATTACTAGTATTATTATCTCTATAACTATTATTGTTATCCTCATTACTATTATTATTATCGCTATAACTACTATTATTATCCTTATCACTATTATTACTAGCACTATAACTATTATGTTTATCCTTATTACTATTATTATTATTGCTATAACTGTTATTATTATCCTTATTCTATTATTACTATCCCTATTACTCTTGTCTTTATCCTTATAACTATTATTGTTATGCTTATTACTATTATTATTAGCACTAAAACTATTATTATTATCATTATAACTGTTATTATTATCCTTATTACTAGTATTATTATCTCTATAACTATTATTGTTATCCTCATTACTATTATTATTATCGCTATAACTATTATTATTATCCTTATTGTATTATTAATATCCCTATTACTCTTGTCTTTATCCTTACAACTATTATTATTATGCTTATTACTATTATTATTATCGCTATAACTGTTATTATTATCCTTACTACTATTATTATTATCGCTATGACTGTTATTATTATCCTTATTCTATTATTACTATCCCTATTACTCTTCTCTTTATCCTTATAACTATTATTATTATCCTTATTACTATTATTATTATCGCTATAACTATTAATATTATCGCTATGACTGTTATTATTATCCTTATTCTACTATTACTATCCCTACTACTCTTGTCTCTATCCTTATAACTATTATTAATATGCTTATTACTATTATTATTATCGCTATAACTATTATTATTATCCTTACTACTATTATTATTATCGCTATGACTGTTATTATTATCCTTATTCTATTATTACTATCCCTATTACTCTTGTCTTTATCCTTATAACTATTATTGTTATGCTTGTTACTATTATTATTAGCACTAAAACTATTATTACTATCATTATAACTGTTATTATTATCCTTATTACTAGTATTATTATCTCTATAACTATTATTGTTATCCTCATTACTATTATTATTATCGCTATAACTACTATTATTATCCTTATCACTATTATTACTAGCACTATAACTATTATGTTTATCCTTATTACTATTATTATTATTGCTATAACTGTTATTATTATCCTTATTCTATTATTACTATCCCTATTACTCTTGTCTTTATCCTTATAACTATTATTGTTATGCTTATTACTATTATTATTAGCACTAAAACTATTATTATTATCATTATAACTGTTATTATTATCCTTATTACTAGTATTATTATCTCTATAACTATTATTGTTATCCTCATTACTATTATTATTATCGCTATAACTATTATTATTATCCTTATTGTATTATTAATATCCCTATTACTCTTGTCTTTATCCTTACAACTATTATTATTATGCTTATTACTATTATTATTATCGCTATAACTGTTATTATTATCCTTACTACTATTATTATTATCGCTATGACTGTTATTATTATCCTTATTCTATTATTACTATCCCCATTACTCTTCCCTTTATCCTTATAACTGTTATTACTATCCTTATAACTATTATCATTGTCCTTATTACTATTATTATTATCGCTATAACTGTTATTATTATCCTTATTACTAGTATTATTAGCACTATAACTGTTATGTTTATCCTTATTACTATTATTATTCGCACTATAACTATTATTATTATCCTTATAACTATTATTATTATCGCTATAACTATTATTATTATCCTTATTACTATTATTATCGCTATGACTGTTATTATTATCCTTATTCTACTATTACTATCCCTTTTACTCTTGTCTCTATCCTTATAACTTTTATTATTATGCTTATTACTATTATTATTATCGCTCTAACTATTATTATTATCCTTACTACGATTATTATTATCGCTATGACTGTTATTATTATCGTTATTCTATTATTACTATCCCTATTACTCTTGTCTTTATCCTTATAACTATTATTGTTATGCTTGTTACTATTATTATTAGCACTAAAACTATTATTACTATCATTATAACTGTTATTATTATCCTTATTACTAGTATTATTATCTCTATAACTATTATTGTTATCCTCATAACTATTATTATTATCGCTATAACTATTATTATTATCCTTATTGTATTATTAATATCCCTATTACTCTTGTCTTTATCCTTACAACTATTATTATTATGCTTATTACTATTATTATTATCGCTATAACTGTTATTATTATCCTTACTACTATTATTATTATCGCTATGACTGTTATTATTATCCTTATTCTATTATTACTATCCCTATTACTCTTCTCTTTATCCTTATAACTATTATTATTATCCTTATTACTATTATTATTATCGCTATAACTATTAATATTATCGCTATGACTGTTATTATTATCCTTATTCTACTATTACTATCCCTACTACTCTTGTCTCTATCCTTATAACTATTATTAATATGCTTATTACTATTATTATTATCGCTATAACTATTATTATTATCCTTACTACTATTATTATTATCGCTATGACTGTTATTATTATCCTTATTCTATTATTACTATCCCTATTACTCTTGTCTTTATCCTTATAACTATTATTATTATCGATATAGCTATTATTATTATCGTTATGACTGTTATTATTATCCTTATTGTACTATTACTATCCCTATTACTCTTGTCTTTATCCTTATTACTATTATTATTATCGCTATAACTATTATTATTAAGGCTATAACTATTATTATGATCCTTATTACTATTATTATCGCTATGACTGTTATTATTATCCTTATTCTACTATTACTATCCCTATTACTCTTGTCTCTATCCTTATAACTTTTATTATTATGCTTATTACTATTACTATTATCGCTATAACTATTATTATTATCCTTACTACTATTATTATTATGCTTATTACTATTATTATTATCGCTATAACTGTTATTATTATCCTTACTACTATTATTATTATCGCTATGACTGTTATTATTATCCTTATTCTACTATTACTATCCCTATTACTCTTGTCTCTATGCTTATTACTATTATTATTATCGCTATAACTATTATTATTATCCTTACTACTATTATTATTATCGCTATGACTGTTATTATTATCCTTATTCTATTATTACTATCCCTATTACTCTTGTCTTTACCCTTATAACTATTATTATTATCGCTATAACCATTATTATTATCGCTATGACTGTTATTGTTATCCTTATTGTATTATTAATATCCCTATTACTCTTGTCTTTATCCTTACAACTATTATTATTATGCTTATTACTATTATTATTATCGCTATAACTGTTATTATTATCCTTATTACTAGTATTATTATCTCTATAACTATTATTGTTATCCTCATTACTATTATTATTATCGCTATAACTATTATTATTATCCTTATCACTATTATTACTAGCACTATAACTATTATGTTTATCCTTATTACTATTATTATTATTGCTATAACTGTTATTATTATCCTTATTCTATTATTACTATCCCTATTACTCTTCTCTTTATCCTTATAACTATTATTATTATCCTTATAACTATTATTATTATCCTTATTACTATTATTATTATCGCTATGACTGTTATTATTATACTTATTCTATTATTACTATCCATATAACTCTTGTCTCTATCCTTATAACTATTATTATTATGCTTATTACTATTATTATTACCACTATAACTGTTATTATTATCCTTATTACTATTATTATTATCGCTATGACTGTTATTATTATACTTATTCTATTATTACTATCCCTATTAGTCTTGTCTTTACCCTTATAACTGTTATTACTATCCTTATAACTATTATCATTGTCCTTATTACTATTATTATTATCGCTATAACTGTTATTATTATCCTTATTACTAGTATTATTAGCACTATAACTGTTATGTTTATCCTTATTACTATTATTATTCGCACTATAACTATTATTATTATCCTTATAACTATTATTATTATCGCTATAACTATTATTATTATCCTTATTACTATTATTATCGCTATGACTGTTATTATTATCCTTATTCTACTATTACTATCCCTTTTACTCTTGTCTCTATCCTTATAACTTTTATTATTATGCTTATTACTATTATTATTATCGCTATAACTATTATTATTATCCTTACTACGATTATTATTATCGCTATGACTGTTATTATTATCGTTATTCTATTATTACTATCCCTATTACTCTTGTCTTTATCCTTATAACTATTATTGTTATGCTTGTTACTATTATTATTAGCACTAAAACTATTATTACTATCATTATAACTGTTATTATTATCCTTATTACTAGTATTATTATCTCTATAACTATTATTGTTATCCTCATTACTATTATTATTATCGCTATAACTACTATTATTATCCTTATCACTATTATTACTAGCACTATAACTATTATGTTTATCCTTATTACTATTATTATTATTGCTATAACTGTTATTATTATCCTTATTCTATTATTACTATCCCTATTACTCTTGTCTTTATCCTTATAACTATTATTGTTATGCTTATTACTATTATTATTAGCACTAAAACTATTATTATTATCATTATAACTGTTATTATTATCCTTATTACTAGTATTATTATCTCTATAACTATTATTGTTATCCTCATTACTATTATTATTATCGCTATAACTATTATTATTATCCTTATTGTATTATTAATATCCCTATTACTCTTGTCTTTATCCTTACAACTATTATTATTATGCTTATTACTATTATTATTATCGCTATAACTGTTATTATTATCCTTACTACTATTATTATTATCGCTATGACTGTTATTATTATCCTTATTCTATTATTACTATCCCTATTACTCTTCTCTTTATCCTTATAACTATTATTATTATCCTTATTACTATTATTATTATCGCTATAACTATTAATATTATCGCTATGACTGTTATTATTATCCTTATTCTACTATTACTATCCCTACTACTCTTGTCTCTATCCTTATAACTATTATTAATATGCTTATTACTATTATTATTATCGCTATAACTATTATTATTATCCTTACTACTATTATTATTATCGCTATGACTGTTATTATTATCCTTATTCTATTATTACTATCCCTATTACTCTTGTCTTTATCCTTATAACTATTATTGTTATGCTTGTTACTATTATTATTAGCACTAAAACTATTATTACTATCATTATAACTGTTATTATTATCCTTATTACTAGTATTATTATCTCTATAACTATTATTGTTATCCTCATTACTATTATTATTATCGCTATAACTACTATTATTATCCTTATCACTATTATTACTAGCACTATAACTATTATGTTTATCCTTATTACTATTATTATTATTGCTATAACTGTTATTATTATCCTTATTCTATTATTACTATCCCTATTACTCTTGTCTTTATCCTTATAACTATTATTGTTATGCTTATTACTATTATTATTAGCACTAAAACTATTATTATTATCATTATAACTGTTATTATTATCCTTATTACTAGTATTATTATCTCTATAACTATTATTGTTATCCTCATTACTATTATTATTATCGCTATAACTATTATTATTATCCTTATTGTATTATTAATATCCCTATTACTCTTGTCTTTATCCTTACAACTATTATTATTATGCTTATTACTATTATTATTATCGCTATAACTGTTATTATTATCCTTACTACTATTATTATTATCGCTATGACTGTTATTATTATCCTTATTCTATTATTACTATCCCCATTACTCTTCCCTTTATCCTTATAACTGTTATTACTATCCTTATAACTATTATCATTGTCCTTATTACTATTATTATTATCGCTATAACTGTTATTATTATCCTTATTACTAGTATTATTAGCACTATAACTGTTATGTTTATCCTTATTACTATTATTATTCGCACTATAACTATTATTATTATCCTTATAACTATTATTATTATCGCTATAACTATTATTATTATCCTTATTACTATTATTATCGCTATGACTGTTATTATTATCCTTATTCTACTATTACTATCCCTTTTACTCTTGTCTCTATCCTTATAACTTTTATTATTATGCTTATTACTATTATTATTATCGCTCTAACTATTATTATTATCCTTACTACGATTATTATTATCGCTATGACTGTTATTATTATCGTTATTCTATTATTACTATCCCTATTACTCTTGTCTTTATCCTTATAACTATTATTGTTATGCTTGTTACTATTATTATTAGCACTAAAACTATTATTACTATCATTATAACTGTTATTATTATCCTTATTACTAGTATTATTATCTCTATAACTATTATTGTTATCCTCATAACTATTATTATTATCGCTATAACTATTATTATTATCCTTATTGTATTATTAATATCCCTATTACTCTTGTCTTTATCCTTACAACTATTATTATTATGCTTATTACTATTATTATTATCGCTATAACTGTTATTATTATCCTTACTACTATTATTATTATCGCTATGACTGTTATTATTATCCTTATTCTATTATTACTATCCCTATTACTCTTCTCTTTATCCTTATAACTATTATTATTATCCTTATTACTATTATTATTATCGCTATAACTATTAATATTATCGCTATGACTGTTATTATTATCCTTATTCTACTATTACTATCCCTACTACTCTTGTCTCTATCCTTATAACTATTATTAATATGCTTATTACTATTATTATTATCGCTATAACTATTATTATTATCCTTATTGTATTATTAATATCCCTATTACTCTTGTCTTTATCCTTACAACTATTATTATTATGCTTATTACTATTATTATTATCGCTATAACTGTTATTATTATCCTTACTACTATTATTATTATCGCTATGACTGTTATTATTATCCTTATTCTATTATTACTATCCCTATTACTCTTCTCTTTATCCTTATAACTATTATTATTATCCTTATTACTATTATTATTATCGCTATAACTATTAATATTATCGCTATGACTGTTATTATTATCCTTATTCTACTATTACTATCCCTACTACTCTTGTCTCTATCCTTATAACTATTATTAATATGCTTATTACTATTATTATTATCGCTATAACTATTATTATTATCCTTACTACTATTATTATTATGCTTATTACTATTATTATTATCGCTATAACTGTTATTATTATCCTTACTACTATTATTATTATCGCTATGACTGTTATTATTATCCTTATTCTACTATTACTATCCCTATTACTCTTGTCTCTATCCTTATAACTTTTATTATTATGCTTATTACTATTATTATTATCGCTGTAACTATTATTATTATCCTTATTACTATTATTATCGCTATGACTGTTATTATTATCCTTATTCTATCATTACTATCCCTATTACTCTTGTCTTTATCCTTATAACTATTATTGTTATGCTTATTACTATTATTATTAGCACTAAAACTATTATTATTATCATTATAACTGTTATTATTATCCTTATTACTAGTATTATTATCTCTATAACTATTATTGTTATCCTCATTACTATTATTATTATCGCTATGACTGTTATTATTATCCTTATTGTATTATTTAATATTCCTATTACTCTTGTCTTTATCCTTACAACTATTATTATTATGCTTATTACTATTATTATTATCGCTATAAACTGTTATTATTATCCTTACTACTATTATTATTATCGCTATCGACTGTTATTATTATCCTTATTCTACTATTACTATCCCTATTACTCTTGTCTCTATGCTTATAACTATTATTAATATGCTTATTACTATTATTATTATCGCTTATAAACGTATTATTATTATCCTTACTACTATTATTATTATCGCTATGACTGTTATGGATTATCCTTATTCTATTATTACTATCACTATTACTCTTGTCTTTACCCTTATAACTATTATTATTATCGCTATAACTATTATTATTATCGCTATGACTGTTATTATTATCCTTATTGTATTATTAATTATCCCTATTGCTCTCTGTCTTTATCCTTACAACTATTGTTATTATGCTTATTACTATTATTATTATCGCAATAACTGTTATTATTATCCTTACTAATATTATTATTATCGCTATGACTGTTATTATTATCCCTTATTCTATTATTACTATCCCTATTACTCTTCTCTTTATCCTTATAACTGTTATTACTATCCTTATAACTATTATTATTATCCTTATTACTATTATTATTATCGCTATGACTGTTATTATTATACTTATTCTATTATTGCTATCCCCATTACTCTTGTCTTTATCCTGATAACTATTATTATTATCCTTATAACTAGTTATTATTATCCTTATTACTATTATTATTATCGCTATGACTGTTATTATTATACTTATTCTATTATTACTATCCATATAACTCTTGTCTCTATCCTTATAACTATTATTATTATGCTTATTACTATTATTATTACCACTATAACTGTTATTATTATCCTTATTACTATTATTATTATCGCTATGACTGTTATTATTATACTTATTCTATTATTACTATCCCTATTACTCTTCTCTTTATCCTGATAATTATTATTATTTCCCTTATTACAATTATTATTATCGCTATAAGTATTATTGTTATGCTTATTACTATTATTATTAGCACTAAAACTATTATTATTAGCACTAAAACTATTATTATTATCCTTATTACTATTATTATTATCGCTATGACTGTTATTATTATCCTTATTGTATTATTAATATCCCCTATTACTCTTGTCTTTATCCTTACAACTATTATTATTATGCTTATTACTATTGTTATTATCGCTATAACTGTTATTATTATCCTTACTACTATTATTATTATCGCTATGACTGTTATTATTATCCTTATTCTATATTACTATCCCCATTACTCTTCTCTTTATCCTTATAACTATTATTATTATCCTTATTACTATTATTATTATCGCTATAACTATTAATATTATCGCTATGACTGTTATTATTATCCTTATTCTACTATTACTATCCCTACTACTCTTGTCCTCTATCCTTATAACTATTATTAATATGCTTATTACTATTATTATTATCGCTATAACTATTTTTATTATCCTTACTACTATTATTATTATCGCTAATGACTGTTATTATTATCCTTATTCTATTATTACTATCCCTATTACTCTTGTCTTTATCCTTATAACTATTATTATTATCGCTATAACTATTATTATTATCGCTATAACTATTATTATTATCCGTATTACTATTATTATCGCTATGACTGTTATTATTATCCTTACTCTACTATTACTATCCCTGATTACTCTTGTCTCTATCCTCTATAACTATTATTATTATCGGCTATAACTATTATTATTATCCCTTACTACTATTATTATCGCATGACTGTTATTATTATCCTTATTCTACTATTACTATCCTATTACTCCTGTCTCTATCCCTATAACTAGTATTATTATGCTTATTACGTATTATTATTAGCACTTTAACTATTATTATTATCCTTATTGCTATTATTATTATCGCTATTACTATTATTATTATCCTTACTACGATTATTATTATCGCTATGACTGTTATTATTATCGTTATTCTATTATTACTATCCCTATTACTCTTGTCTTTATCCTTATAACTATTATTATTTCCCTTATTACTATTATTATTATCATTATAACTGTTATTATTATCCTTATTACTAGTATTATTATCTCTATAACTATTATTGTTATCCTCATTACTATTATTATTATCGCTATAACTATTATTATTGTCCTTATCACTATTATTTACTAGCACTGTAACTATTATGTTTATCCTTATTACTATTATTATTATTGCTATAACTGTTATTATTATCCTTATTACTATTATTATTAGCACTATAGCTATTATTATTATCCTTACTACTATTATTATTATCGCTATGACTGTTATTATTATCCTTATTCTATTATTTACTATCCCTATTACTCTTGTCTTAATCCTTATAACTATTATTATTATCGCTATAACTATTATTATTATCCTTACTACTATTATTATTATCGCTATGACTGTTATTATTATCCTTATTCTATTATTACTATCCCTATCTACTCTTGTTCTTAATCTCCCTATAACTATTATTATTATCGCTATAACTATTATTTATTATCGTTATGACTGTTATTATTATCCTTATTCTACTATTACCTATCCCTATTACTCTTGTCTCTATCCTTATAACTTTTATTATTATGCTTATTACTATTATTATTATCGCTATAACTATTATTATTATCCTTATCACTAATATTACTAGCACTCATAACTATTATGTTTATCCTTATTACTATTATTATTATTGCTATAACTGTTATTATTATCCTTATTCTATTATTACTATCCCTATTACTCTTGTCTCTATCCTTATAACTTTTATTATTATGCTTATTACTATTACTATTATCGCTATAACCTATTATTATTATCCTTACTACTATTATTATTATGCTTATTACTAGTTATTATTATCGCTATAACTGTTATTATTATCCTTACTACTATTATTATTATCGCTATGACTGTTATTATTATCCTTATTCTACTATTACTATCCCTATTAATCTTGTCTCTATCCTTATAACTTTTACTATTATGCTTATTACTATTATTTATTATCGCTATAACTATTATTATTATCCTTACTACGATTATTATTATCGCTATGACTGTTATTATTATCGTTATTCTATTATTACTATCCCTATTACTCTTGTCTTTATCCTTATAACTATTATTATTTCCCTTATTACTATTATTATTATCATTATAACTGTTATTATTATCCTTATTACTAGTATTATTATCTCTATAATTATTATTGTTATCGTCATTACTATTATTATTATCGCTATGACTGTTATTGTTATCCTTATTCTATTATTACTATCAATATTAGTCTTGTCTTTATCCTTATAACTACGATTATCACTATAACTATTATTATTATCGCTATGACTGTTATTATTATCCTTATTGTATTATTAATATTCCTATTACTCTTGTCTTTACTCCTTACAACTATTATTATTATGCTTATTACTATTATTATTATCGCTATGACTGTTATTATTATACTTATTCTATTATTACTATCCCTATTACTCTTGTCTTTATCCTTATAACTATTATTGTTATGCTTATTATTATTGTTATTAGCACTAAAACTATTATTATTATCCTTACTACTATTATTATTATCGCTATGACTGTTATTATTATCCTTATTCTATTATTACTATCCCTATTACTCTTCTCTTTATCCTTATAACTATTATTATTATCCTTATAACTATTATTATTATCCTTATTACTATTATTATTATCGCTATGACTGTTATTATTATACTTATTCTATTATTACTATCCCTATTACTCTTGTCTTTATCTGTCTTTATCCTTATAACTATATTGTTATGCTTATTACTATTATTATCAGCACTAAAACTATTATTATTATCCTTACTACTGTTATTATTATCGCTATGACTGTTACTATTATACTTATTCTATTATTACTATCCCTATTACTCTTGTCTTTATCCTTATAACTATTATTGTTATGCTTATTACTATTATTATAAGCACTAAAACTATTATTATTATCATTATAACTGTTACTATTATCCTTATTACTAGTATTATTATCTCTATAACTATTATTGTTATCCTCATTACTATTATTATTATCGCTATAACTATTATTATTATCCTTATCACTATTATTACTAGCACTATAACTATATGTTATTATTATACTTATTCTATTATTACTATCCCTATTACTCTGTGTCTCTTATCCTTATAACTATTATTATTATCCTTATTACTATTATTATTATCGCTATAACTATTATTATTATCGCTATGACTGTTATCATTATCCTTATTCCATTATTATTTCCCTTAATTACTATTATTATTATCGCTATAACTATTATTATTATCCTTATTACTATTATTATCGCTATGACTGTTATTATTATCCTTATTCTACTATTACTATCCCTATTACTCTTGTCTCTATCCTTATAACTTTTACTATTATGCTTATTACTATTATTATTATCGCTATAATCTTATTATTATCCTTACTACGATTATTATTATCGCTATGACTGTTATTTATTATCGTTATTCTATTATTACTATCCCTATTACTCTTGTCTTTATCCTTATAACTATTATTATTATCGCTATAACTATTATTATTATCGCTATGACTGTTATTATTATCCTTATTCTATTATTACTATCCCTATTACTCTTGTCTCTATCCTTATAACTTTTATTATTATGCTTATTACTATTATTATTATCGCTATAACTATTATTATTATCCTTATCACTATTATTACTAGCACTATAACTATTATGTTTATCCTTATTACTATTATTATTATTGCTATAACTGTTATTATTATCCTTATTCTATTATTACTATCCCTATTACTCTTGTCTATCCTTATAACTTTTATTATTATGCTTAATTACTATTACTATTATCGCTATAACTATTATTATTATCCTTACTACTATTATTATTATGCTTATTACTATTATTATTATCGCTATAACTGTTATTATTATCCTTACTACTATTATTATTATCGCTATGACTGTTATTATTATCCTTATTCTACTATTACTATCCCTATTAATCTTGTCTCTATCCTTATAACCTTTTACTATTATGCTTATTACTATTATATTATTCCGCTATAACTATTATTATTATCCTTACTACGATTATTATTATCGCTATGACTGTTATTATTATCGTTATTCTATTATTACTATCCCTATTACTCTTGTCTTTATCCTTATAACTATTATTATTTCCCTTATTACTATTATTATTATCATTATAACTGTTATTATTTATCCTTATTACTAGTATTATTATCTCTATAATTATTATTGTTATCGTCATTACTATAATTATTATCGCTATGACTGTTATTGTTATCCTTATTCTATTATTACTATCAATATTAGTCTTGTCTTTATCCTTATAACTACGATTATCACTATAACTATTATTATTATCGCTATGACTGTTATTATTATCCTTATTGTATTATTAATATTCCTATTACTCTTGTCTTTATCCTTACAACTATTATTATTATGCTTATTACTATTATTATTATCGCTATGGACTGTTATTATTATACTTATTCTATTATTACTATCCCCTATTACTCTTGTCTTTATCCTTATAACTATTATTGTTATGCTTATTATTATTGTTATTAGCACTAAAAACTATTATTATTATCCTTACTACTATTATTATTATCGCTATGACTGTTATTATTATCCTTATTCTATTATTACTATCCCTATTACTCTTCTCTTTATCCTTATAACTATTATTATTATCCTTATAACTATTATTATTATCCTTATTACTATTATTATTATCGCTATGACTGTTATTATTATACTTATTCTATTATTACTATCCCTATTACTCTTGTCTTTATCCTTATAACTATTATTGTTATGCTTATTACTATTATTATCAGCACTAAAACTATTATTATTATCCTTACTACTGTTATTATTATCGCTATGACTGTTACTATTATACTTATTCTATTATTACTATCCCTATTACTCTTGTCTTTATCCTTATAACTATTATTGTTATGCTTATTACTATTATTATAAGCACTAAAACTATTATTATTATCATTATAACTGTTACTATTATCCTTATTACTAGTATTATTATCTCTATAACTATTATTGTTATCCTCATTACTATTATTATTATCGCTATAACTATTATTATTATCCTTATCACTATTATTACTAGCACTATAACTATTATGTTATTATTATACTTATTCTATTATTACTATCCCTATTACTCTTGTCTCTATCCTTATAACTATTATTATTATCCTTATTACTATTATTATTATCGCTATAACTATTATTATTATCGCTATGACTGTTATCATTATCCTTATTCCATTATTATTTCCCTTATTACTATTATTATTATCGCTATAACTATTATTATTATCCTTATTACTATTATTATCGCTATGACTGTTATTATTATCCTTATTCTACTATTACTATCCCTATTACTCTTGTCTCTATCCTTATAACTTTTACTATTATGCTTATTACTATTATTATTATCGCTATAACTATTATTATTATCCTTACTACGATTATTATTATCGCTATGACTGTTATTATTATCGTTATTCTATTATTACTATCCCTATTACTCTTGTCTTTATCCTTATAACTATTATTATTATCGCTATAACTATTATTATTATCGCTATGACTGTTATTATTATCCTTATTCTATTATTACTATCCCTATTACTCTTGTCTTTATGCTTATAACTATTATTATTATCATTATAACTGTTATTATTATCCTTATTACTAGTATTATTATCTGTATAACTATTATTGTTATCATCATTACTATTATTATTATCGCTATGACTGTTATTATTATCCTTATTCTATTATTACTATCAAGATTAGTCTTGTCTTTATCCTTATAACTATGATTATCACTATAACTATTATTATTATCGCTATGACTGTTATTATTATCCTTATTGTATTATTAATATTCCTATTACTCTTGTCTTTATCCTTACAACTATTATTATTATGCTTATTACTATTATTATTATCGCTATAACTGTTATTATTATCGTTATGACTGTTATTATTATCCTTATTGTACTATTACTATCCCTATTACTCTTGTCTTTATCCTTATTACTATTATTATTATCGCTATAACTATTATTATTAAGGCTATAACTATTATTATTATCTTTATTACTATTATTATCGCTATGACTGTTATTATTATCCTTATTCGACTATTACTATCCCTATTACTCTTGTCCTTATCCTTATAACTATTATTATTATCGCTATAACTATTATTATTATCGTTATGACTGTTATTATTATCCTTATTGTACTATTACTATCCCTATTACTCTTGTCTTTATCCTTATTACTATTATTATTATCGCTATAACTATTATTATTAAGGCTATAACTATTATTATTATCTTTATTACTATTATTATCGCTATGACTGTTATTATTATCCTTATTCTACTATTACTATCCCTATTACTCTTGTCTCTATCCTTATAACTTTTATTATTATGCTTATTACTATTACTATTATCGCTATAACTATTATTATTATCCTTACTACTATTATTATTATGCTTATTACTATTATTATTATCGCTATAACTCCTATTATTATCCTTACTACTATTATTATTATCGCTATGACTGTTATTATTATCCTTATTCTATTATTACTATCCCTATTACTCTTCTCTTTATCCTTATAACTATTATTATTATCCTTATAACTATTATTACTAGCACTATAACTATTATGTTTATCCTTATTACTATTACTATTATTGCTATAACTGTTATTATTATCCTTATTACTATTATTATTAGCACTATAGCTATTATTATTATCCTTACTACTATTATTATCGCTATGACTGTTATTATTATCCTTACTCTACTATTACTATCCCTATTACTCTTGTCTCTATCCTTATAACTATTATTATTATCCTTATTACTATTATTATTATCGCTATAACTATTATTATTATCGCTATGACTGTTATCATTATCCTTATTCCATTATTATTTCCCTTATTACTATTATTATTATCGCTATAACTATTATTATTATTCTTATTACTATTATTATCGCTATGACTGTTATTATTATCCTTATTCTACTATTACTATCCCTATTACTCCTGTCTCTATCCAGATAACTATTATTATTATGCTTATTACTATTATTATTAGCACTTTAACTATTATTATTATCCTTATTGCTATTATTATTATCGCTATATCTATTATTATTATCCTTACTACTATTATTATCATCGCTATGACTGTTATTATTATCCTTACTCGATTATTACTATCCCTATTACTCCTGTCTCTATCCTTATAACTATTATTATTATGCTTATTACTATTATTATTAGCACTTTAACTATTATTATTATCCTTATTGCTATTATTATTATCGCTATTACTATTATTATTATCCTTACGACTACTATTATTATCGCTATGACTGTTATTATTATCCTTATTCTATTATTACTATCCCTATTACTCTTGTCTTTATCCTTATAACTATTATTATTATCGCTATAACTATTATTATTATCGTTATGACTGTTATTATTATCCTTATTACTATTATTATCGCTATGACTGTTATTATTATCCTTATTCTACTATTACTATCCCTATTACTCTTGTCTCTATCCTTATAACTTTTATTATTATGCTTATTACTATTACTATTATCGCTATAACTATTATTATTATCCTTACTACTATTATTATTATGCTTATTACTATTATTATTATCGCTATAACTGTTATTATTATCCTTACTACTATTATTATTATCGCTATGACTGTTATTATTATCCTTATTCTACTATTACTATCCCTATTAATCTTGTCTCTATCCTTATAACTTTTACTATTATGCTTATTACTATTATTGTTATCGCTATAACTATTATTATTATCCTTACTACGATTATTATTATCGCTATGACTGTTATTATTATCGTTATTCTATTATTACTATCCCTATTACTCTTGTCTTTATCCTTATAACTATTATTATTTCCCTTATTACTATTATTATTATCATTATAACTGTTATTATTATCCTTATTACCAGTATTATTATCTCTATAACTATTATTGTTATCGTCATTACTATTATTATTATCGCTATGACTGTTATTATTATCCTTATTCTATTATTACTATCCCTATTACTCTTGTCTTTATCCTTATAACTATTATTGTTATGCTTATTATTATTGTTATTAGCACTAAAACTATTATTATTATCCTTACTACTATTATTATTATCGCTATGACTGTTATTATTATCCTTATTCTATTATTACTATCCCTATTACTCTTCTCTTTATCCTTATAACTATTATTATTATCCTTATAACTATTATTATTATCCTTATTACTATTATTATTATCGCTATGACTGTTATTATTATACTTATTCTATTATTACTATCCCTATTACTCTTGTCTTTATCCTTATAACTATTATTGTTATGCTTATTACTATTATTATTAGCACTAAAACTATTATTATTAGCACTAAAACTATTATTATTATCGCTATGACTGTTACTATTATACTTATTCTATTATTACTATCCCTATTACTCTTGTCTTTATCCTTATAACAATTATTGTTATGCTTATTACTATTATTATTAGAACTAAAACTATTATTATTATCATTATAACTGTTACTATTATCCTTATTACTAGTATTATTATCTCTATAACTATTATTGTTATCCTCATTACTATTATTATTATCTCTATAACTATTATTATTATCCTTATCACTATTATTACTAGCACTATAACTATTATGTTTATCCTTATTACTATTACTATTATTGCTATAACTGTTATTATTATCCTTATTACTATTATTATTAGCACTATAGCTATTATTATTATCCTTACTACTATTATTATCGCTATGACTGTTATTATTATCCTTACTCTACTATTACTATCCCTATTACTCTTGTCTCTATCCTTATAACTATTATTATTATCCTTATTACTATTATTATTATCGCTATAACTATTATTATTATCGCTATGACTGTTATCATTATCCTTATTCCATTATTATTTCCCTTATTACTATTATTATTATCGCTATAACTATTATTATTATCCTTATTACTATTATTATCGCTATGACTGTTATTATTATCCTTATTCTACTATTACTATCCCTATTACTCTTGTCTCTATCCTTATAACTTTTACTATTATGCTTATTACTATTATTATTATCGCTATAACTATTATTATTATCCTTACTACGATTATTATTATCGCTATGACTGTTATTATTATCGTTATTCTATTATTACTATCCCTATTACTCTTGTCTTTATCCTTATAACTATTATTGTTATGCTTATTACTATTATTATTAGCACTAAAACTATTATTATTAGCACTAAAACTATTATTATTATCGCTATGACTGTTACTATTATACTTATTCTATTATTACTATCCCTATTACTCTTGTCTTTATCCTTATAACAATTATTGTTATGCTTATTACTATTATTATTAGAACTAAAACTATTATTATTATCATTATAACTGTTACTATTATCCTTATTACTAGTATTATTATCTCTATAACTATTATTGTTATCCTCATTACTATTATTATTATCGCGATAACTATTATTATTATCCTTATCACTATTATTACTAGCACTATAACTATTATGTTTATCCTTATTACTATTATTATTATTGCTATAACTGTTATTATTATCCTTATTTTATTATTACTATCCCTATTACTCTTCTCTTTATCCTTATAACTATTATTATTATCCTTATTACTATTATTATTATCGCTATGACTGTTATTATTATACTTATTCTATTATTACTATCCCTATTACTCTTGTCTTTATCCTTATAACTATTATTGTTATGCTTATTACTATTATTATTAGCACTAAAACTATTATTATTATCCTTATTACTATTATTATTATCGCTATGACTGTTATTATTATCCTTATTGTATTATTAATATCCCTATTACTCTTGTCTTTATCCTTACAACTATTATTATTATGCTTATTTCTATTATTATTATCGCTATAACTCCTATTATTATCCTTACTACTATTATTATTATCGCTATGACTGTTATTATTATCCTTATTCTATTATTACTATCCCTATTACTCTTCTCTTTATCCTTATAACTATTATTATTATCCTTATAACTATTATTATTATCCTTATTACTATTATTATTATCGCTATGACTGTTATTATTATACTTATTCTATTATTACTATCCCTATTACTCTTGTCTTTATCCTTATAACTATTATTGTTATGCTTATTACTATTATTATTAGCACTAAAACTATTATTATTAGCACTAAAACTATTATTATTATCGCTATGACTGTTACTATTATACTTATTCTATTATTACTATCCCTATTACTCTTGTCTTTATCCTTATAACAATTATTGTTATGCTTATTACTATTATTATTAGAACTAAAACTATTATTATTATCATTATAACTGTTACTATTATCCTTATTACTAGTATTATTATCTCTATAACTATTATTGTTATCCTCATTACTATTATTATTATCGCGATAACTATTATTATTATCCTTATCACTATTATTACTAGCACTATAACTATTATGTTTATCCTTATTACTATTATTATTATTGCTATAACTGTTATTATTATCCTTATTTTATTATTACTATCCCTATTACTCTTCTCTTTATCCTTATAACTATTATTATTATCCTTATAACTATTATTATTATCCTTATTACAATTATTATTATCGCTATAACTATTATTGTTATGCTTATTACTATTATTATTAGCATTAAAACTATTATTATTAGCACTAAAACTATTATTATTAGCACTAAAACTATTATTATTATCCTTATTACTATTATTATTATCGCTATGACTGTTATTATTATACTTATTCTATTATTACTATCCCTATTACTCTTGTCTTTATCCTTATAACTATTATTGTTATGCTTATTACTATTATTATTAGCACTAAAACTATTATTATTATCCTTACAACTGTTATTATTATCGCTATGACTGTTACTATTATACTTATTCTATTATTACTATCCCTATTACTCTTGTCTTTATCCTTATAACTATTATTGTTATGCTTATTACTATTATTATTAGCACTAAAACTATTATTATTATCATTATAACTGTTACTATTATCCTTATTACTAGTATTATTATCTCTATAACTATTATTGTTATCCTCATTACTATTATTATTATCGCTATAACTATTATTATTATCCTTATCACTATTATTACTAGCACTATAACTATTATGTTTATCCTTATTACTATTATTATTATTGCTATAACTGTTATTATTATCCTTATTTTATTATTACTGTCCCTATTACTCTTCTCTTTATCCTTATAACTATTATTATTATCCTTATTACTATTATTATTATCGCTATGACTGTTATTATTATACTTATTCTATTATTACTATCCCTATTACTCTTGTCTTTATCCTTATAACTATTATTGTTATGCTTATTACTATTATTATTAGCACTAAAACTATTATTATTATCCTTATTACTATTATTATTATCGCTATGACTGTTATTATTATCCTTATTGTATTATTAATATCCCTATTACTCTTGTCTTTATCCTTACAACTATTATTATTATGCTTATTTCTATTATTATTATCGCTATAACTCCTATTATTATCCTTACTACTATTATTATTATCGCTATGACTGTTATTATTATCCTTATTCTATTATTACTATCCCTATTACTCTTCTCTTTATCCTTATAACTATTATTATTATCCTTATAACTATTATTATTATCCTTATTACTATTATTATTATCGCTATGACTGTTATTATTATACTTATTCTATTATTACTATCCCTATTACTCTTATCTTTATCCTTATAACTATTATTATTTCCCGTATTACTATTATTATTATCATTATAACTGTTATTATTATCCTTATTACTAGTATTATTATCTCTATAACTATTATTGTTATCCTCATTACTATTATTATTATCTCTATAACTATTATTATTATCCTTATCACTATTATTACTAGCACTATAACTATTATGTTTATCCTTATTACTATTACTATTATTGCTATAACTGTTATTATTATCCTTATTACTATTATTATTAGCACTATAGCTATTATTATTATCCTTACTACTATTATTATCGCTATGACTGTTATTATTATCCTTACTCTACTATTACTATCCCTATTACTCTTGTCTCTATCCTTATAACTATTATTATTATCCTTATTACTATTATTATTATCGCTATAACTATTATTATTATCGCTATGACTGTTATCATTATCCTTATTCCATTATTATTTCCCTTATTACTATTATTATTATCGCTATAACTATTATTATTATCCTTATTACTATTATTATCGCTATGACTGTTATTATTATCCTTATTCTACTATTACTATCCCTATTACTCTTGTCTCTATCCTTATAACTTTTACTATTATGCTTATTACTATTATTATTATCGCTATAACTATTATTATTATCCTTACTACGATTATTATTATCGCTATGACTGTTATTATTATCGTTATTCTATTATTACTATCCCTATTACTCTTGTCTTTATCCTTATAACTATTATTGTTATGCTTATTACTATTATTATTAGCACTAAAACTATTATTATTAGCACTAAAACTATTATTATTATCGCTATGACTGTTACTATTATACTTATTCTATTATTACTATCCCTATTACTCTTGTCTTTATCCTTATAACAATTATTGTTATGCTTATTACTATTATTATTAGAACTAAAACTATTATTATTATCATTATAACTGTTACTATTATCCTTATTACTAGTATTATTATCTCTATAACTATTATTGTTATCCTCATTACTATTATTATTATCGCGATAACTATTATTATTATCCTTATCACTATTATTACTAGCACTATAACTATTATGTTTATCCTTATTACTATTATTATTATTGCTATAACTGTTATTATTATCCTTATTTTATTATTACTATCCCTATTACTCTTCTCTTTATCCTTATAACTATTATTATTATCCTTATTACTATTATTATTATCGCTATGACTGTTATTATTATACTTATTCTATTATTACTATCCCTATTACTCTTGTCTTTATCCTTATAACTATTATTGTTATGCTTATTACTATTATTATTAGCACTAAAACTATTATTATTATCCTTATTACTATTATTATTATCGCTATGACTGTTATTATTATCCTTATTGTATTATTAATATCCCTATTACTCTTGTCTTTATCCTTACAACTATTATTATTATGCTTATTTCTATTATTATTATCGCTATAACTCCTATTATTATCCTTACTACTATTATTATTATCGCTATGACTGTTATTATTATCCTTATTCTATTATTACTATCCCTATTACTCTTCTCTTTATCCTTATAACTATTATTATTATCCTTATAACTATTATTATTATCCTTATTACTATTATTATTATCGCTATGACTGTTATTATTATACTTATTCTATTATTACTATCCCTATTACTCTTATCTTTATCCTTATAACTATTATTATTTCCCGTATTACTATTATTATTATCATTATAACTGTTATTATTATCCTTATTACTAGTATTATTATCTCTATAACTATTATTGTTATCCTCATTACTATTATTATTATCTCTATAACTATTATTATTATCCTTATCACTATTATTACTAGCACTATAACTATTATGTTTATCCTTATTACTATTACTATTATTGCTATAACTGTTATTATTATCCTTATTACTATTATTATTAGCACTATAGCTATTATTATTATCCTTACTACTATTATTATCGCTATGACTGTTATTATTATCCTTACTCTACTATTACTATCCCTATTACTCTTGTCTCTATCCTTATAACTATTATTATTATCCTTATTACTATTATTATTATCGCTATAACTATTATTATTATCGCTATGACTGTTATCATTATCCTTATTCCATTATTATTTCCCTTATTACTATTATTATTATCGCTATAACTATTATTATTATCTTTATTACTATTATTATCGCTATGACTGTTATTATTATCCTTATTCTACTATTACTATCCCTATTACTCTTGTCTCTATCCTTATAACTTTTATTATTATGCTTATTACTATTACTATTATCGCTATAACTATTATTATTATCCTTACTACTATTATTATTATGCTTATTACTATTATTATTATCGCTATATCTGTTATTATTATCCTTACTACTATTATTATTATCGCTATGACTGTTATTATTATCCTTATTCTACTATTACTATCCCTATTACTCTTGTCTCTATCCTTTTAACTTTTACTATTATGCTTATTACTATTATTATTATCGCTATAACTATTATTATTATCCTTACTACGATTATTATTATCGCTATGACTGTTATTATTATCGTTATTCTATTATTACTATCCCTATTACTCTTGTCTTTATCCTTATAACTATTATTATTTCCCTTATTACTATTATTATTATCATTATAACTGTTATTATTATCCTTATTACTAGTATTATTATCTCTATAACTATTATTGTTATCGTCATTACTATTATTATTATCGCTATGACTGTTATTATTATCCTTATTGTATTATTAATATTCCTATTACTCTTGTCTTTAGCCTTACAACTATTATTATTATGCTTATTACTATTATTATTATCGCTATAACTGTTATTATTATCCTTACTACTATTATTATTATCGCTATGACTGTTATTATTATCCTTATTCTACTATTACTATCCCTATTACTCTTGTCTCTATCCTTATAACTATTGTATTATTAATATGCTTATTACTATTATTATTATCGCTATATCTATTATTATTATCCTTACTACTATTATTATTATGGCTATGACTGTTATTATTATCCTTATTCTATTATTACTATCCCTATTACTCTTGTCTTTACCCTTATAACTATTATTATTATCGCTATAACTATTATTATTATCGCTATGACTGTTATTATTATCCTTATTGTATTATTAATATCCCTATTACTCTTGTCTTTATCCTTACAACTATTATTATTATGCTTATTACTATTATTATTATCGCTATAACTGTTATTATTATCCTTACTAATATTATTATTATCGCCATGACTGTTATTATTATCCTTATTCTATTATTACTATCCCTATTACTCTTGTCTTTATCCTTATAACTATTATTATTTCCCTTATTACTATTATTATTATCATTATAACTGTTATTATTATCCTTATTACTAGTATTATTATCTCTATAACTATTATTGTTATCATCATTACTATTATTATTATCGCTATGACTGTTATTATTATCCTTATTCTATTATTACTATCAATATTAGTCTTGTCTTTATCCTTATAACTATGATTATCACTATAACTATTATTATTATCGCTATGACTGTTATTATTATCCTTATTGTATTATTAATATTCCTATTACTCTTGTCTTTATCCTTACTACTATTATTATTATCGCTATGACTGTTATTATTATCCTTATTCTACTATTACTATCCCTATTACTCTTGTCTCTATCCTTATAACTATTATTAATATGCGTTTACTATTATTATTATCGCTATAACTATTATTATTATCCTTACTACTATTACTAGTATCGCTATGACTGTTATTATTATCCTTATTCTATTATTACTATCCCTATTACTCTTGTCTTTATCCTTATAACTATTATTATTATCGCTATAACTATTATTATTATCGTTATGACTGTTATTATTATCCTTATTGTACTATTACTATCCCTATTACTCTTGTCTTTATCCTTACAACTATTATTATTATGCTTATTACTATTATTATTATCGCTATAACTGTTATTATTATCCTTACTACTATTATTATTATCGCTATGACTGTTATTATTATCCTTATTCTACTATTACTATCCCTATTACTCTTGTCTCTATCCTTATAACTATTGTATTATTAATATGCTTATTACTATTATTATTATCGCTATAACTATTATTATTATCCGTACTACTATTATTATTATGGCTATGACTGTTATTATTATCCTTATTCTATTATTACTATCCCTATTACTCTTGTCTTTACCCTTATAACTATTATTATTATCGCTATAACTATTATTATTATCGCTATGACTGTTATTATTATCCTTATTGTATTATTAATATCCCTATTACTCTTGTCTTTATCCTTACAACTATTATTATTATGCTTATTACTATTATTATTATCGCTATAACTGTTATTATTATCCTTACTAATATTATTATTATCGCTATGACTGTTATTATTATCCTTATTCTATTATTACTATCCCTATTACTCTTGTCTTTATCCTTATAACTATTATTATTTCCCTTATTACTATTATTATTATCATTATAACTGTTATTATTATCCTTATTACTAGTATTATTATCTCTATAACTATTATTGTTATCATCATTACTATTATTATTATCGCTATGACTGTTATTATTATCCTTATTCTATTATTACTATCAATATTAGTCTTGTCTTTATCCTTATAACTATGATTATCACTATAACTATTATTATTATCGCTATGACTGTTATTATTATCCTTATTGTATTATTAATATTCCTATTACTCTTGTCTTTATCCTTACTACTATTATTATTATCGCTATGACTGTTATTATTATCCTTATTCTACTATTACTATCCCTATTACTCTTGTCTCTATCCTTATAACTATTATTAATATGCGTTTACTATTATTATTATCGCTATAACTATTATTATTATTCTTACTACTATTATTATTATCGCTATAACTATTATTATTATCCTTACTACTATTATTATTATGCTTATTACTATTATTATTATCGCTATAACTGTTATTATTATCCTTACTACTATTATTATTATCGCTATGACTGTTATTATTATCCTTATTCTACTATTACTATCCCTATTACTCTTGTCTCTATCCTTATAACTTTTATTATTATGCTTATTACTATTATTATTATCGCTATAACTATTATTATTATCCTTACTACGATTATTATTATCGCTATGACTGTTATTATTATCGTTATTCTATTATTACTATCCCTATTACTCTTGTCTTTATCCTTATAACTATTATTATTATGCTTATTACTATTATTATTATCGCTATAACTGTTATTATTATCCTTACTAATATTATTATTATCGCTATGACTGTTATTATTATCCTTATTCTATTATTACTATCCCTATTACTCTTGTCTTTATCCTTATAACTATTATTGTTATGCTTATTACTATTATTATTAGCACTAAAAGTATTATTATTAGCACTAAAACTATTATTATTATCCTTACTTCTGTTATTATTATCGCTATGACTGTTACTATTATACTTATTCTATTATTACTATCCCTATTACTCTTGTCTTTATCCTTATAACTATTATTGTTATGCTTATTACTATTATTATTAGCACTAAAACTATTATTATTATCATTATAACTGTTATTATTATCGCTATGACTGTTATTATTATACTTATTCTATTATTACTATCCCTATTACTCTTGTCTTTATCCTTATAACTATTATTGTTATGCTTATTACTATTGTTATTAGCACTAAAACTATTATTATTATCCTTACTACTATTATTATTATCGCTATGACTGTTATTATTATACTTATTCTATTATTACTATCCCTATTACTCTTGTCTTTATCCTGATAATTATTATTATTTCCCTTATTACAATTATTATTATCGCTATAACTATTATTGTTATGCTTATTACTATTATTATTAGCACTAAAACGATTACTATTAGCACTAAAACTATTATTATTATCCTTATTACTATTATTATTATCGCTATGAATGTTATTATTATCCTTATTGTATTATTAATATCCCTATTACTCTTGTCTTTATCCTTACAACTATTATTATTATGCTTATTACTATTATTATTATCGCTATAACTGTTATTATTATCCTTACTACTATTATTATTATCGCTATGACTGTTATTATTATCCTTATTCTATTATTACTATCCCCATTACTCTTCTCTTTATCCTTATAACTATTATTATTATCCTTATTACTATTATTATTATCGCTATAACTATTAATATTATCGCTATGACTGTTATTATTATCCTTATTCTACTATTACTATCCCTACTACTCTTGTCTCTATCCTTATAACTATTATTAATATGCTTATTACTATTATTATTATCGCTATAACTATTATTATTATCCTTACTACTATTATTATTATCGCTATGACTGTTATTATTATCCTTATTCTATTATTACTATCCCTATTACTCTTGTCTTTATCCTTATAACTATTATTATTATCGCTATAACTATTATTATTATCCTTACTACGATTATTATTATCGCTATGACTGTTATTATTATCGTTATTCTATTATTACTATCCCTATTACTCTTGTCTTTATCCATATAACTATTATTGTTATCCTTATCACTATTATTACTAGCACTATAACTATTATGTTTATCCTTATTACTATTATTATTATTGCTATAACTGTTATTATTATCCTTATTCTATTATTACTATCCGTATTACTCTTCTCTTTATCCTTATAACTATTATTATTATCCTTATAACTATTATTATTATCCTCATTACAATTATTATTATCGCTATGACTGTTATTATTATACTTATTCTATTATTACTATCCCTATTACTCTTGTCTTTATCCTTATAACTATTATTGTTATGCTTATTACTATTATTATTAGCACTAAAACTATTATTATTATCCTTATTACTATTATTATTATCGCTATGACTGTTATTATTATACTTATTCTATTATTACTATCCCTATTAGTCTTGTCTTTACCCTTATAACTATTATTATTATCGCTATAACTATTATCATTGTCCTTATTACTATTATTATTATCGCTATAACTGTTATTATTATCCTTATTACTATTATTATTATCGCTATGACTGTTATTATTATCGCTATGACTGTTATTATTATACTTATTCTATTATTACTATTCCTATTACTCTTGTCTTTATCCTTATAACTATTATTGTTATGCTTATTACTATTATTATTATCTCTATAACTATTTTTTTTATCCTTATTACTATTATTATTATTGCTATAACTGTTATTATTATCCTTATTCTATTATTACTATCCGTATTACTCTTCTCTTTATCCTTATAACTATTATTATTATCCTTATAACTATTATTATTATCCTTATTACTATTATTATTACCACTATAACTGTTATTATTATCCTTATTACTATTATTATTATCGCTATGACTGTTATTATTATACTTATTCTTTTATTACTATCCCTATTAGTCTTGTCTTTACCCTTATAACTACTATTATTATCGCTATAACTATTATTATTATCGCTATGACTGTTATTATTATCCTTATTCTATTATTACTATCCCTATTACTCTTCTCTTTATCCTTATAACTGTTATTACTATCCTTATAACTATTATCATTGTCCTTATTACTATTATTATTATCGCTATAACTGTTATTATTATCCTTATTACTAGTATTATTAGCACTATAACTGTTATGTTTATCCTTATCACTATTATTATTCGCACTATAACTATTATTATTATCCTTATTACTATTATTATTATCGCTATGACTGTTATTATTATACTTATTCTATTATTACTATCCCTATTACTCTTGTCTTTATCCTTATAACTATTATTGTTATGCTTATTACTATTATTATTAGCACTAAAACTATTATTATTATCCTTACTACTGTTATTATTATCGCTATGACTGTTACTATTATACTTATTCTATTATTACTATCCCTATTTCTCTTGTCTTTATCCTTATAACTATTATTGTTATGCTTATTACTATTATTATTAGCACTAAAACTATTATTATTATCATTATAACTGTTACTATTATCCTTATTACTAGTATTATTATCTCTATAACTATTATTGTTATCCTCATTACTATTATTATTATCGCTATAACTATTATTATTATCCTTATCACTATTATTACTAGCACTATAACTATTATGTTTATCCTTATTACTATTATTATTATTATCCTTATAACTATTATTATTATCCTTATTACTATTATTATTATCGCTATGACTGTTATTATTATACTTATTCTATTATTACTATCCATATAACTCTTGTCTCTATCCTTATAACTATTATTATTATGCTTATTACTATTATTATTACCACTATAACTGTTACTATTATCCTTATTACTATTATTATTATCGCTATGACTGTTATTATTATACTTATTCTATTATTACTATCCCTAATAGTCTTGTCTTTACCCTTATAACTATTATTATTATCGCTATAACTATTATTATTATCGCTATGACTGTTATTATTATCCTTATTCTATTATTACTATCCCTATTACTCTTCTCTTTATCCTTATAACTGTTATTACTATCCTTATAACTATTATCATTATTATTATTACTATTATTATTATCGCTATGACTGTTATTATTATACTTATTCTATTATTACTATCCCTATTACTCTTGTCTTTATCCTTATAACTATTATTGTTATGCTTATTACTATTATTATTAGCACTAAAACTATTATTATTATCCTTATTACTATTATTATTATCGCTATGACTGTTATTATTATACTTATTCCATTATTACTATCCATATAACTCTTGTCTCTATCCTTATAACTATTATTATTATGCTTATTACTATTATTATTACCACTATAACTGTTATTATTATCCTTATTACTATTATTATTATCGCTATGACTGTTATTATTATTCTTATTCTATTATTACTATCCCTATTACTCTTGTCTTTATCCTGATAATTATTATTATTTCCCTTATTACAATTATTATTATCGCTATAACTATTATTGTTATGCTTATTACTATTATTATTAGCACTAAAACTATTATTATTATCCTTATTACTATTATTATTATCGCTATGACTGTTATTATTATCGCTATGACTGTTATTATTATACTTATTCTATTATTACTATCCCTATTACTCTTGTCTTTATCCTTATAACTATTACTGTTATGCTTATTACTATTATTATTAGCACTAAAAGTATTATTATTAGCACTAAAACTATTATTATTATCCTTACTTCTGTTATTATTATCGCTATGACTGTTACTATTATACTTATTCTATTATTACTATCCCTATTACTCTTGTCTTTATCCTTATAACTATTATTGTTATGCTTATTACTATTATTATTAGCACTAAAACTATTATTATTATCATTATAACTGTTATTATTATCGCTATGACTGTTATTATTATACTTATTCTATTATTACTATCCCTATTACTCTTGTCTTTATCCTTATAACTATTATTGTTATGCTTATTACTATTGTTATTAGCACTAAAACTATTATTATTATCCTTACTACTATTATTATTATCGCTATGACTGTTATTATTATACTTATTCTATTATTACTATCCCTATTACTCTTGTCTTTATCCTGATAATTATTATTATTTCCCTTATTACAATTATTATTATCGCTATAACTATTTTTGTTATGCTTATTACTATTATTATTAGCACTAAAACTATTATTATTAGCACTAAAACTATTATTATTATCCTTATTACTATTATTATTATCGCTATGACTGTTATTATTATCCTTATTGTATTATTAATATCCCTATTACTCTTGTCTTTATCCTTACAACTATTATTATTATGCTTATTACTATTATTATTATCGCTATAACTGTTATTATTATCCTTACTACTATTATTATTATCGCTATGACTGTTATTATTATCCTTATTCTATTATTACTATCCCCATTACTCTTCTCTTTATCCTTATAACTATTATTATTATCCTTATTACTATTATTATTATCGCTATAACTATTAATATTATCGCTATGACTGTTATTATTATCCTTATTCTACTATTACTATCCCTACTACTCTTGTCTCTATCCTTATAACTATTATTAATATGCTTATTACTATTATTATTATCGCTATAACTATTATTATTATCCTTACTACTATTATTATTATCGCTATGACTGTTATTATTATCCTTATTCTATTATTACTATCCCTATTACTCTTGTCTTTATCCTTATAACTATTATTATTATCGCTATAACTATTATTATTATCCTTACTACGATTATTATTATCGCTATGACTGTTATTATTATCGTTATTCTATTATTACTATCCCTATTACTCTTGTCTTTATCCATATAACTATTATTGTTATCCTTATCACTATTATTACTAGCACTATAACTATTATGTTTATCCTTATTACTATTATTATTATTGCTATAACTGTTATTATTATCCTTATTCTATTATTACTATCCGTATTACTCTTCTCTTTATCCTTATAACTATTATTATTATCCTTATAACTATTATTATTATCCTCATTACAATTATTATTATCGCTATGACTGTTATTATTATACTTATTCTATTATTACTATCCCTATTACTCTTGTCTTTATCCTTATAACTATTATTGTTATGCTTATTACTATTATTATTAGCACTAAAACTATTATTATTATCCTTATTACTATTATTATTATCGCTATGACTGTTATTATTATACTTATTCTATTATTACTATCCCTATTAGTCTTGTCTTTACCCTTATAACTATTATTATTATCGCTATAACTATTATCATTGTCCTTATTACTATTATTATTATCGCTATAACTGTTATTATTATCCTTATTACTATTATTATTATCGCTATGACTGTTATTATTATCGCTATGACTGTTATTATTATACTTATTCTATTATTACTATTCCTATTACTCTTGTCTTTATCCTTATAACTATTATTGTTATGCTTATTACTATTATTATTATCTCTATAACTATTTTTTTTATCCTTATTACTATTATTATTATTGCTGTAACTGTTATTATTATCCTTATTCTATTATTACTATCCCTATTACTCTTCTCTTTATCCTTATAACTATTATTATTATCCTTATAACTATTATTATTATCCTTATTACTATTATTATTACCACTATAACTGTTATTATTATCCTTATTACTATTATTATTATCGCTATGACTGTTATTATTATCCTTATTCTATTATTACTATCCCTATTACTCTTCTCTTTATCCTTATAACTGTTATTACTATCCTTATAACTATTATCATTGTCCTTATTACTATTATTATTATCGCTATAACTGTTATTATTATCCTTATTACTAGTATTATTAGCACTATAACTGTTATGTTTATCCTTATCACTATTATTATTCGCACTATAACTATTATTATTATCCTTATTACTATTATTATTATCGCTATGACTGTTATTATTATACTTATTCTATTATTACTATCCCTATTACTCTTGTCTTTATCCTTATAACTATTATTGTTATGCTTATTACTATTATTATTAGCACTAAAACTATTATTATTATCCTTACTACTGTTATTATTATCGCTATGACTGTTACTATTATACTTATTCTATTATTACTATCCCTATTTCTCTTGTCTTTATCCTTATAACTATTATTGTTATGCTTATTACTATTATTATTAGCACTAAAACTATTATTATTATCATTATAACTGTTACTATTATCCTTATTACTAGTATTATTATCTCTATAACTATTATTGTTATCCTCATTACTATTATTATTATCGCTATAACTATTATTATTATCCTTATCACTATTATTACTAGCACTATAACTATTATGTTTATCCTTATTACTATTATTATTATTGCTATAACTGTTATTATTATCCTTATTTTATTATTACTATCCCTATTACTCTTCTCTTTATCCTTATAACTATTATTATTATCCTTATAACTATTATTATTATCCTTATTACAATTATTATTATCGCTATAACTATTATTGTTATGCTTATTACTATTATTATTAGCACTAAAACTATTATTATTATCCTTATTACTATTATTATTATCGCTATGACTGTTATTATTATTCTTATCCTATTATTACTATCCCTACTACTCTTGTCTCTATCCTTATAACTATTATTAATATGCTTATTACTATTATTATTATCGCTATAACTATTATTATTATCCTTACTACTATTATTATTATCGCTATGACTGTTATTATTATCCTTATTCTATTATTACTATCCCTATTACTCTTGTCTTTATCCTTATAACTATTATTGTTATGCTTATTACTATTATTATTATCTCTATAACTATTTTTTTTATCCTTATTACTATTATTATTATTGCTATAACTGTTATTATTATCCTTATTCTATTATTACTATCCCTATTACTCTTCTGTTTATCCTTATAACTATTATTATTATCCTTATAACTATTATTATTATCCTTATTACAATTATTATTATCGCTATGACTGTTATTATTATACTTATTCTATTATTACTATCCCTATTACTCTTGTCTTTATCCTTATAACTATAATTGTTATGCTTATTACTATTATTATTAGCACTAAAACTATTATTATTAGCACTAAAACTATTATTATTATCCTTATTACTATTATTATTATCGCTATGACTGTTATTATTATACTTATTCTATTATTACTATCCATATAACTGTTGTCTCTATCCTTATAACTATTATTATTATGCTTATTACTATTATTATTACCACTATAACTGTTATTATTATCCTTATTACTATTATTATTATCGCTATGACTGTTATTATTATACTTATTCTTTTATTACTATCCCTATTAGTCTTGTCTTTACCCTTATAACTACTATTATTATCGCTATAACTATTATTATTATCGCTATGACTGTTATTATTATCCTTATTCTATTATTACTATCCCTATTACTCTTCTCTTTATCCTTATAACTGTTATTACTATCCTTATAACTATTATCATTGTCCTTATTACTATTATTATTATCGCTATAACTGTTATTATTATCCTTATTACTAGTATTATTATCGCTATAACTATTATTATTATCCTTATCACTATTATTACTAGCACTATAACTATTATGTTTATCCTTATTACTATTATTATTATTGCTATAACCGTTATTATTATCCTTATTTTATTATTACTATCCCTATTACTCTTCTCTTTATCCTTATAACTATTATTATTATCCTTATAACTATTATTATTATCCTTATTACAATTATTATTATCGCTATAACTATTATTGTTATGCTTATTACTATTATTATTAGCACTAAAACTATTATTATTATCCTTATTACTATTATTATTATCGCTATGACTGTTATTATTATTCTTATCCTATTATTACTATCCCTACTACTCTTGTCTCTATCCTTATAACTATTATTAATATGCTTATTACTATTATTATTATCGCTATAACTATTATTATTATCCTTACTACTATTATTATTATCGCTATGACTGTTATTATTATCCTTATTCTATTATTACTATCCCTATTACTCTTGTCTTTATCCTTATAACTATTATTGTTATGCTTATTACTATTATTATTATCTCTATAACTATTTTTTTTATCCTTATTACTATTATTATTATTGCTATAACTGTTATTATTATCCTTATTCTATTATTACTATCCCTATTACTCTTCTGTTTATCCTTATAACTATTATTATTATCCTTATAACTATTATTATTATCCTTATTACAATTATTATTATCGCTATGACTGTTATTATTATACTTATTCTATTATTACTATCCCTATTACTCTTGTCTTTATCCTTATAACTATAATTGTTATGCTTATTACTATTATTATTAGCACTAAAACTATTATTATTAGCACTAAAACTATTATTATTATCCTTATTACTATTATTATTATCGCTATGACTGTTATTATTATACTTATTCTATTATTACTATCCATATAACTGTTGTCTCTATCCTTATAACTATTATTATTATGCTTATTACTATTATTATTACCACTATAACTGTTATTATTATCCTTATTACTATTATTATTATCGCTATGACTGTTATTATTATACTTATTCTTTTATTACTATCCCTATTAGTCTTGTCTTTACCCTTATAACTACTATTATTATCGCTATAACTATTATTATTATCGCTATGACTGTTATTATTATCCTTATTCTATTATTACTATCCCTATTACTCTTCTCTTTATCCTTATAACTGTTATTACTATCCTTATAACTATTATCATTGTCCTTATTACTATTATTATTATCGCTATAACTGTTATTATTATCCTTATTACTAGTATTATTATCGCTATAACTATTATTATTATCCTTATCACTATTATTACTAGCACTATAACTATTATGTTTATCCTTATTACTATTATTATTATCCTTATTTTATTATTACTATCCCTATTACTCTTCTCTTTATCCTTATAACTATTATTATTATCCTTATAACTATTATTATTATCCTTATTACAATTATTATTATCGCTATAATTATTATTGTTATGCTTATTACTATTATTATTAGCACTAAAACTATTATTATTAGCACTAAAACTATTATTATTAGCACTAAAACTATTATTATTAGCACTAAAACTATTATTATTATCCTTATTACTATTATTATTATCGCGATGACTGTTATTATTATTCTTATCCTATTATTACTATCCCTACTACTCTTGTCTCTATCCTTATAACTATTATTAATATGCTTATTACTATTATTATTATCGCTATAACTATTATTATTATCCTTACTACTATTATTATTATCGCTATGACTGTTATTATTATCCTTATTCTATTATTACTATCCCTATTACTCTTGTCTTTATCCTTATAACTATTATTATTATCGCTATAACTATTATTATTATCCTTACTACGATTATTATTATCGCTATGACTGTTATTATTATCCTTATTACTATTATTATTATCGCTATGACTGTTATTATTATTCTTATCCTATTATTACTATCCCTACTACTCTTGTCTCTATCCTTATAACTATTATTAATATGCTTATTACTATTATTATTATCGCTATAACTATTATTATTATCCTTACTACTATTATTATTATCGCTATGACTGTTATTATTATCCTTATTCTATTATTACTATCCCTATTACTCTTGTCTTTATCCTTATAACTATTATTATTATCGCTATAACTATTATTATTATCCTTACTACGATTATTATTATCGCTATGACTGTTATTATTATCGTTATTCTATTATTACTATCCCTATTACTCTTGTCTTTATCCATATAACTATTATTGTTATGCTTATTACTATTATTATTAGCACTAAAACTATTATTATTATCCTTACTACTGTTATTATTATCGCTATGACTGTTACTATTATACTTATTCTATTATTACTATCCCTATTACTCTTGTCTTTATCCTTATAACTATTATTGTTATGCTTATTACTATTATTATTAGCACTAAAACTATTATTATTATCATTATAACTGTTATTATTATCCTTATTACTAGTATTATTATCTCTATAACTATTATTGTTATCCTCATTACTATTATTATTATCGCTATAACTATTATTATTATCCTTATTACTATTATTATTATCGCTATGACTGTTATTATTATCGCTATGACTGTTATTATTATACTTATTCTATTATTACTATTCCTATTACTCTTGTCTTTATCCTTATAACTATTATTGTTATGCTTATTACTATTATTATTATCTCTATAACTATTTTTTTTATCCTTATTACTATTATTATTATTGCTATAACTGTTATTATTATCCTTATTCTATTATTACTATCCCTATTACTCTTCTCTTTATCCTTATAACTATTATTATTATCCTTATAACTATTATTATTATCCTTATTACTATTATTATTATCGCTATGACTGTTATTATTATACTTATTCTATTATTACTATCCCTATTACTCTTGTCTTTATCCTTATAACTATTATTGTTATGCTTATTACTATTATTATTAGCACTAAAACTATTATTATGAGCACTAAAACTATTATTATTATCCTTACTACTGTTATTATTATCGCTATGACTGTTACTATTATACTTATTCTATTATTACTATCCCTATTACTCTTGTCTTTATCCTTATAACTATTATTGTTATGCTTATTACTATTATTATTAGCACTAAAACTATTATTATTATCATTATAACTGTTACTATTATCCTTATTACTAGTATTATTATCTCTATAACTATTATTGTTATCCTCATTACTATTATTATTATCGCTATAACTATTATTATTATCCTTATCACTATTATTACTAGCACTATAACTATTATGTTTATCCTTATTACTATTATTATTATTGCTATAACTGTTATTATTATCCTTATTTTATTATTACTATCCCTATTACTCTTCTCTTTATCCTTATAACTATTATTATTATCCTTATAACTATTATTATTATCCTTATTACTATTATTATTATCGCTATAACTATTAATATTATCGCTATGACTGTTATTATTATCCTTATTCTACTATTACTATCCCTACTACTCCTGTCTCTATCCTTATAACTATTATTAATATGCTTATTACTATTATTATTATCGCTATAACTATTATTATTATCCTTACTACTATTATTATTATCGCTATGACTGTTATTATTATCCTTATTCTATTATTACTATCCCTATTACTCTTGTCTTTATCCTTATAACTATTATTATTATCGCTATAACTATTATTATTATCCTTACTACGATTATTATTATCGCTATGACTGTTATTATTATCGTTATTCTATTATTACTATCCCTATTACTCTTGTCTTTATCCATATAACTATTATTGTTATGCTTATTACTATTATTATTAGCACTAAAACTATTATTATTATCCTTACTACTGTTATTATTATCGCTATGACTGTTACTATTATACTTATTCTATTATTACTTTCCCTATTACTCTTGTCTTTATCCTTATAACTATTATTGTTATGCTTATTACTATTATTATTAGCACTAAAACTATTATTATTAGAACAAAAACTATTATTATTATCCTTATTACTATTATTATTATCGCTATGACTGTTATTATTATACTTATTCTATTATTACTATCCATATAACGCTTGTCTCTATCCTTATAACTATTATTATTATGCTTATTACTATTATTATTACCACTATAACTGTTATTATTATCCTTATTACTATTATTATTATCGCTATGACTGTTATTATTATTCTTATTCTATTATTACTATCCCTATTACTCTTGTCTTTATCCTGATAATTATTATTATTTCCCTTATTACAATTATTATTATCGCTATAACTATTATTGTTATGCTTATTACTATTATTATTAGCACTAAAACTATTATTATTATCCTTATTACTATTATTATTATCGCTATGACTGTTATTATTATCGCTATGACTGTTATTATTATACTTATTCTATTATTACTATCCCTATTACTCTTGTCTTTATCCTTATAACTATTATTGTTATGCTTATTACTATTATTATTAGCACTAAAAGTATTATTATTAGCACTAAAACTATTATTATTATCCTTACTACTGTTATTATTATCGCTATGACTGTTATTATTATCCTTATTTTATTATTACTATCCCTATTACTCTTCTCTTTATCCTTATAACTATTATTATTATCCTTATAACTATTATTATTATCCTTATTACTATTATTATTATCGCTATGACTGTTATTATTATACTTATTCTATTATTACTATCCCTATTACTCTTGTCTTTATCCTTATAACTATTATTGTTATGCTTATTACTATTATTATTAGCACTAAAACTATTATTATTATCATTATAACTGTTATTATTATCGCTATGACTGTTATTATTATACTTATTCTATTATTACTATCCCTATTACTCTTGTCTTTATCCTGATAATTATTATTATTTCCCTTATTACAATTATTATTATCGCTATAACTATTATTGTTATGCTTATTACTATTATTATTAGCACTAAAACTATTATTATTAGCACTAAAACTATTATTATTATCCTTATTACTATTATTATTATCGCTATGACTGTTATTATTATCCTTATTGTATTATTAATATCCCTATTACTCTTGTCTTTATCCTTATAACTATTATTGTTATGCTTATTACTATTATTATTAGCACTAAAAGTATTATTATTAGCACTAAAACTATTATTATTATCCTTACTACTGTTATTATTATCGCTATGACTGTTATTATTATCCTTATTTTATTATTACTATCCCTATTACTCTTCTCTTTATCCTTATAACTATTATTATTATCCTTATAACTATTATTATTATCCTTATTACTATTATTATTATCGCTATGACTGTTATTATTATACTTATTCTATTATTACTATCCCTATTACTCTTGTCTTTATCCTTATAACTATTATTGTTATGCTTATTACTATTATTATTAGCACTAAAACTATTATTATTATCATTATAACTGTTATTATTATCGCTATGACTGTTATTATTATGCTTATTCTATTATTACTATCCCTATTACTCTTGTCTTTATCCTTATAACTATTCTTGTTATGCTCATTACTATTGTTATTAGCACTAAAACTATTATTATTATCCTTACTACTATTATTATTATCGCTATAACTATTATTATTATCCTTACTACTATTATTATTATCGCTATGACTGTTATTATTATCCTTATTCTATTATTACTATCCCTATTACTCTTGTCTTTATCCTTATAACTATTATTATTATCGCTATAACTATTATTATTATCCTTACTACGATTATTATTATCGCTATGACTGTTATTATTATCCTTATTACTATTATTATTATCGCTATGACTGTTATTATTATTCTTATCCTATTATTACTATCCCTACTACTCTTGTCTCTATCCTTATAACTATTATTAATATGCTTATTACTATTATTATTATCGCTATAACTATTATTATTATCCTTACTACTATTATTATTATCGCTATGACTGTTATTATTATCCTTATTCTATTATTACTATCCCTATTACTCTTGTCTTTATCCTTATAACTATTATTATTATCGCTATAACTATTATTATTATCCTTACTACGATTATTATTATCGCTATGACTGTTATTATTATCGTTATTCTATTATTACTATCCCTATTACTCTTGTCTTTATCCATATAACTATTATTGTTATGCTTATTACTATTATTATTAGCACTAAAACTATTATTATTATCCTTACTACTGTTATTATTATCGCTATGACTGTTACTATTATACTTATTCTATTATTACTATCCCTATTACTCTTGTCTTTATCCTTATAACTATTATTGTTATGCTTATTACTATTATTATTAGCACTAAAACTATTATTATTATCATTATAACTGTTATTATTATCCTTATTACTAGTATTATTATCTCTATAACTATTATTGTTATCCTCATTACTATTATTATTATCGCTATAACTATTATTATTATCCTTATTACTATTATTATTATCGCTATGACTGTTATTATTATCGCTATGACTGTTATTATTATACTTATTCTATTATTACTATTCCTATTACTCTTGTCTTTATCCTTATAACTATTATTGTTATGCTTATTACTATTATTATTATCTCTATAATTATTTTTTTTATCCTTATTACTATTATTATTATTGCTATAACTGTTATTATTATCCTTATTCTATTATTACTATCCCTATTACTCTTCTCTTTATCCTTATAACTATTATTATTATCCTTATAACTATTATTATTATCCTTATTACTATTATTATTATCGCTATGACTGTTATTATTATACTTATTCTATTATTACTATCCCTATTACTCTTGTCTTTATCCTTATAACTATTATTGTTATGCTTATTACTATTATTATTAGCACTAAAACTATTATTATGAGCACTAAAACTATTATTATTATCCTTACTACTGTTATTATTATCGCTATGACTGTTACTATTATACTTATTCTATTATTACTATCCCTATTACTCTTGTCTTTATCCTTATAACTATTATTGTTATGCTTATTACTATTATTATTAGCACTAAAACTATTATTATTATCATTATAACTGTTACTATTATCCTTATTACTAGTATTATTATCTCTATAACTATTATTGTTATCCTCATTACTATTATTATTATCGCTATAACTATTATTATTATCCTTATCACTATTATTACTAGCACTATAACTATTATGTTTATCCTTATTACTATTATTATTATTGCTATAACTGTTATTATTATCCTTATTTTATTATTACTATCCCTATTACTCTTCTCTTTATCCTTATAACTATTATTATTATCCTTATAACTATTATTATTATCCTTATTACTATTATTATTATCGCTATAACTATTAATATTATCGCTATGACTGTTATTATTATCCTTATTCTACTATTACTATCCCTACTACTCCTGTCTCTATCCTTATAACTATTATTAATATGCTTATTACTATTATTATTATCGCTATAACTATTATTATTATCCTTACTACTATTATTATTATCGCTATGACTGTTATTATTATCCTTATTCTATTATTACTATCCCTATTACTCTTGTCTTTATCCTTATAACTATTATTATTATCGCTATAACTATTATTATTATCCTTACTACGATTATTATTATCGCTATGACTGTTATTATTATCGTTATTCTATTATTACTATCCCTATTACTCTTGTCTTTATCCATATAACTATTATTGTTATGCTTATTACTATTATTATTAGCACTAAAACTATTATTATTATCCTTACTACTGTTATTATTATCGCTATGACTGTTACTATTATACTTATTCTATTATTACTTTCCCTATTACTCTTGTCTTTATCCTTATAACTATTATTGTTATGCTTATTACTATTATTATTAGCACTAAAACTATTATTATTAGAACAAAAACTATTATTATTATCCTTATTACTATTATTATTATCGCTATGACTGTTATTATTATACTTATTCTATTATTACTATCCATATAACGCTTGTCTCTATCCTTATAACTATTATTATTATGCTTATTACTATTATTATTACCACTATAACTGTTATTATTATCCTTATTACTATTATTATTATCGCTATGACTGTTATTATTATTCTTATTCTATTATTACTATCCCTATTACTCTTGTCTTTATCCTGATAATTATTATTATTTCCCTTATTACAATTATTATTATCGCTATAACTATTATTGTTATGCTTATTACTATTATTATTAGCACTAAAACTATTATTATTATCCTTATTACTATTATTATTATCGCTATGACTGTTATTATTATCGCTATGACTGTTATTATTATACTTATTCTATTATTACTATCCCTATTACTCTTGTCTTTATCCTTATAACTATTATTGTTATGCTTATTACTATTATTATTAGCACTAAAAGTATTATTATTAGCACTAAAACTATTATTATTATCCTTACTACTGTTATTATTATCGCTATGACTGTTATTATTATCCTTATTTTATTATTACTATCCCTATTACTCTTCTCTTTATCCTTATAACTATTATTATTATCCTTATAACTATTATTATTATCCTTATTACTATTATTATTATCGCTATGACTGTTATTATTATACTTATTCTATTATTACTATCCCTATTACTCTTGTCTTTATCCTTATAACTATTATTGTTATGCTTATTACTATTATTATTAGCACTAAAACTATTATTATTATCATTATAACTGTTATTATTATCGCTATGACTGTTATTATTATACTTATTCTATTATTACTATCCCTATTACTCTTGTCTTTATCCTGATAATTATTATTATTTCCCTTATTACAATTATTATTATCGCTATAACTATTATTGTTATGCTTATTACTATTATTATTAGCACTAAAACTATTATTATTAGCACTAAAACTATTATTATTATCCTTATTACTATTATTATTATCGCTATGACTGTTATTATTATCCTTATTGTATTATTAATATCCCTATTACTCTTGTCTTTATCCTTATAACTATTATTGTTATGCTTATTACTATTATTATTAGCACTAAAAGTATTATTATTAGCACTAAAACTATTATTATTATCCTTACTACTGTTATTATTATCGCTATGACTGTTATTATTATCCTTATTTTATTATTACTATCCCTATTACTCTTCTCTTTATCCTTATAACTATTATTATTATCCTTATAACTATTATTATTATCCTTATTACTATTATTATTATCGCTATGACTGTTATTATTATACTTATTCTATTATTACTATCCCTATTACTCTTGTCTTTATCCTTATAACTATTATTGTTATGCTTATTACTATTATTATTAGCACTAAAACTATTATTATTATCATTATAACTGTTATTATTATCGCTATGACTGTTATTATTATGCTTATTCTATTATTACTATCCCTATTACTCTTGTCTTTATCCTTATAACTATTCTTGTTATGCTCATTACTATTGTTATTAGCACTAAAACTATTATTATTATCCTTACTACTATTATTATTATCGCTATGACTGTTATTATTATACTTATTCTATTATTACTATCCCTATTACTCTTGTCTTTATCCTGATAATTATTATTATTTCCCTTATTACAATTATTATTATCGCTATAACTATTATTGTTATGCTTATTACTATTATTATTAGCACTAAAACTATTATTATTAGCACTAAAACTATTATTATTATCCTTATTACTATTATTATTATCGCTATGACTGTTATTATTATCCTTATTGTATTATTAATATCCCTATTACTCTTGTCTTTATCCTTACAACTATTATTATTATGCTTATTACTATTATTATTATCGCTATAACTGTTATTATTATCCTTACTACTATTATTATTATCGCTATGACTGTTATTATTATCCTTATTCTATTATTACTTTCCCCATTACTCTTCTCTTTATCCTTATAACTATTATTATTATCCTTATTACTATTATTATTATCGCTATAACTATTAATATTATCGCTATGACTGTTATTATTATCCTTATTCTACTATTACTATCCCTACTACTCCTGTCTCTATCCTTATAACTATTATTAATATGCTTATTACTATTATTATTTTCGCTATAACTATTATTATTATCCTTACTACTATTATTATTATCGCTATGACTGTTATTATTATCCTTATTCTATTATTACTATCCCTATTACTCTTGTCTTTATCCTTATAACTATTATTATTATCGCTATAACTATTATTATTATCCTTACAACGATTATTATTATCGCTATGACTGTTATTATTATCGTTATTCTATTATTACTATCCCTATTACTCTTGTCTTTATCCATATAACTATTATTGTTATGCTTATGACTATTATTATTAGCACTAAAACTATTATTATTATCCTTACTACTGTTATTATTATCGCTATGACTGTTACTATTATACTTATTCTATTATTACTTTCCCTATTACACTTGTCTTTATCCTTATAACTATTATTGTTATGCTTATTACTATTATTATTAGCACTAAAACTATTATTATTATCATTATAACTGTTATTATTATCCTTATTACTAGTATTATTATCTCTATAACTATTATTGTTATCCTCATTACTATTATTATTATCGCTATAACTATTATTATTATCCTTATCACTATTATTACTAGCACTATAACTATTATGTTTATCCTTATTACTATTATTATTATTGCTATAACTGTTATTATTATCCTTATAACTATTATTATTATCCTTATAACTATTATTATTATCCTTATTACTATTATTATTATCGCTATGACTGTTATTATTATACTTATTCTATTATTACTATCCCTATTACTCTTGTCTTTATCCTTATAACTATTATTGTTATGCTTATTACTATTATTATTAGCACTAAAACTATTATTATTAGAACAAAAACTATTATTATTATCCTTATTACTATTATTATTATCGCTATGACTGTTATTATTATACTTATTCTATTATTACTATCCATATAACGCTTGTCTCTATCCTTATAACTATTATTATTATGCTTATTACTATTATTATTACCACTATAACTGTTATTATTATCCTTATTACTATTATTATTATCGCTATGACTGTTATTATTATTCTTATTCTATTATTACTATCCCTATTACTCTTGTCTTTATCCTGATAATTATTATTATTTCCCTTATTACAATTATTATTATCGCTATAACTATTATTGTTATGCTTATTACTATTATTATTAGCACTAAAACTATTATTATTATCCTTATTACTATTATTATTATCGCTATGACTGTTATTATTATACTTATTCTATTATTACTATCCCTATTACTCTTGTCTTTATCCTTCTAACTATTATTGTTATGCTTATTACTATTATTATTGCACTAAAAGTATTATTATTAGCACTAAAACTATTATTATTATCCTTACTACTGTTATTATTATCGCTATGACTGTTACTATTATACTTATTCTATTATTACTTTCCCTATTACTCTTGTCTTTATCCTTATAACTATTATTGTTATGCTTATTACTATTATTATTAGCACTAAAACTATTATTATTATCATTATAACTGTTATTATTATCCTTATTACTAGTATTATTATCTCTATAACTATTATTGTTATCCTCATTACTATTATTATTATCGCTATAACTATTATTATTATCCTTATCACTATTATTACTAGCACTATAACTATTATGTTTATCCTTATTACTATTATTATTATTGCTATAACTGTTATTATTATCCTTATTCTATTATTACTATCCCTATTACTCTTCTCTTTATCCTTATAACTATTATTATTATCCTTATAACTATTATTATTATCCTTATTACTATTATTATTATCGCTATGACTGTTATTATTATCCTTATTCTATTATTACTATCCCTATTACTCTTCTCTTTATCCTTATAACTGTTATTACTATCCTTATAACTATTATCATTATCCTTATTACTATTATTATTATCGCTATAACTGTTATTATTATCCTTATTACTAGTATTATTAGCACTATAACTGTTATGTTTATCCTTATCACTATTATTATTCGCACTATAACTATTATTATTATCCTTATTACTATTATTATTATCGCTATGACTGTTATTATTATACTTATTCTATTATTACTATCCCTATTACTCTTGTCTTTATCCTTATAACTATTATTGTTATGCTTATTACTATTGTTATTAGCACTAAAACTATTATTATTATCCTTACTACTATTATTATTATCGCTATGACTGTTATTATTATCCTTATTCTATTATTACTATCCCTATTACTCTTCTCTTTATCCTTATAACTATTATTATTATCCTTATAACTATTATTATTATCCTTATTACTATTATTATTATCGCTATGACTGTTATTATTATACTTATTCTATTATTACTATCCCTATTACTCTTGTCTTTATCCTGATAATTATTATTATTGCCCTTATTACAATTATTATTATCGCTATAACTATTATTGTTATGCTTATTACTATTATTATTAGCACTAAAACGATTATTATTATCCTTATTACTATTATTATTATCGCTATGACTGTTATTATTATCCTTATTGTATTATTAATATCCCTATTACTCTTGTCTTTATCCTTACAACTATTATTATTATGCTTATTACTATTATTATTATCGCTATAACTGTTATTATTATCCTTACTACTATTATTATTATCGCTATGACTGTTATTATTATCCTTATTCTATTATTACTATCCCCATTACTCTTCTCTTTATCCTTATAACTATTATTATTATCCTTATAACTATTATTATTATCCTTATAACTATTATTATTATCCTTATTACTATTATTATTATCGCTATAACTATTATTATTATCGCTATAACTATTATTATTATCCTTATTACTATGATTATCGCTATGACTGTTATTATTATCCTTATTCTACTATTACTATCCCTATTACTCTTGTCTCTATCCTTATAACTTTTATTATTATGCTTGTTACTATTATTATTATCGCTATAACTATTATTATTATCCTTACTACGATTATTATTATCGCTATGACTGTTATTATTATCGTTATTCTATTATTACTATCCCTATTACTCTTGTCTTTATCCTTATAACTATTATTGTTATGCTTATTACTATTATTATTAGCACTAAAACTATTATTATTATCCTTACTACTGTTATTATTATCGCTATGACTGTTACTATTATACTTATTCTATTATTACCATCCCTATTACTCTTGTCTTTATCCTTATAACTATTATTGTTATGCTTATTACTATTATTATTAGCACTAAAACTATTATTATTATCATTATAACTGTTATTATTATCCTTATTACTAGTATTATTATCTCTATAACTATTATTGTTATCCACATTACTATTATTATTATCGCTATAACTATTATTATTATCCTTATCACTATTATTACTAGCACTATAACTATTATGTTTATCCTTATTACTATTATTATTATTGCTATAACTGTTATTATTATCCTTATTCTATTATTACTATCCCTATTACTCTTCTCTTTATCCTTATAACTATTATTATTATCCTTATTACTATTATTATTATCGCTATGACTGTTATTATTATACTTATTCTATTATTACTATCCCTATTACTCTTGTCTTTATCCTTATAACTATTATTGTTATGCTTATTACTATAATTATTAGCACTAAAACTATTATTATTATCCTTATTACTATTATTATTATCGCTATGACTGTTATTATTATACTTATTCTATTATTACTATCCATATAACTCTTGTCTCTATCCTTATAACTATTATTATTATGCTTATTACTATTATTATTACCACTATAACTGTTATTATTATCCTTATTACTATTATTATTATCGCTATGACTGTTATTATTATTCTTATTCTATTATTACTATCCCTATTACTCTTGTCTTTATCCTGATAATTATTATTATTTCCCTTATTACAATTATTATTATCGCTATAACTATTATTGTTATGCTTATTACTATTATTATTAGCACTAAAAGTATTATTATTACCACTAAAACTATTATTATTATCCTTACTACTGTTATTATTATCGCTATGACTGTTACTATTATACTTATTCTATTATTACTATCCCTATTAATCTTGTCTTTATCCTTATAACTATTATTGTTATGCTTATTACTATTATTATTAGCACTAAAACTATTATTATTATCATTATAACTGTTATTATTATCCTTATTACTAGTATTATTATCTCTATAACTATTATTGTTATCCTCATTACTATTATTATTATCGCTATAACTATTATTATTATCCTTATCACTATTATTACTAGCACTATAACTATTATGTTTATCCTTATTACTATTATTATTATTGCTATAACTGTTATTATTATCCTTATTCTATTATTACTATCCCTATTACTCTTCTCTTTCTCCTTATAACTATTATTATTATCCTTATAACTATTATTATTATCCTTATTACTATTATTATTATCGCTATGACTGTTATTATTATACTTATTCTATTATTACTATCCCTATTACTCTTGTCTTTATCCTTATAACTATTATTGTTATGCTTATTACTATTATTATTAGCACTAAAACTATTATTATTATCCTTATTACTATTATTATTATCGCTATGACTGTTATTATTATACTTATTCAATTATTACTATCCATATAACACTTGTCTCTATCCTTATAACTATTATTATTATGCTTATTACTATTATTATTACCACTATAACTGTTATTATTATCCTTATTACTATTATTATTATCGCTATGACTGTTATTATTATACTTATTCTATTATTACTATCCCTATTAGTCTTGTCTTTACCCTTATAACTATTATTATTATCGCTATGACTGTTATTATTATCCTTATTCTATTATTACTATCCCTATTACTCTTCTCTTTATCATTATAACTGTTATTACTATCCTTATAACTATTATCATTGTCCTTATTACTATTATTATTATCGCTATAACTGTTATTATTATCCTTATTACTAGTATTATTAGCACTATAACTGTTATGTTTATCCTTATTACTATTATTATTCGCACTATAACTATTATTATTATCCTTATTACTATTATTATTATCGCTATGATTGTTATTATTATACTTATTCTATTATTACTATCCCTATTACTCTTGTCTTTATCCTTATAACTATTATTGTTATGCTTATTATTATTGTTATTAGCACTAAAACTATTATTATTATCCTTACTACTATTATTATTATCGCTATGACTGTTATTATTATCCTTATTCTATTATTACTATCCCTATTAGTCTTGTCTTTACCCTTATAACTATTATTATTATCGCTATAACTATTATTATTATCGCTATGACTGTTATTATTATCCTTATTCTATTATTACTATCCCTATTACTCTTCTCTTTATGCTTATAACTGTTATTACTATCCTTATAACTATTATCATTGTCCTTATTACTATTATTATTATCGCTATAACTGTTATTATTATCCTTATTACTAGTATTATTAGCACTATAACTGTTATGTTTATCCTTATTACTATTATTATTCGCACTATAACTATTATTATTATCCTTATTACTATTATTATTATCGCTATGACTGTTATTATTATACTTATTCTATTATTACTATCCCTATTACTCTTGTCTTTATCCTTATAACTATTATTGTTATGCTTATTACTATTGTTATTAGCACTAAAACTATTATTATTATCCTTATTACTATTATTATTATCGCTATGACTGTTATTATTATACTTATTCTATTATTACTATCCCTATTACTCTTGTCTTTATCCTGATAATTATTATTATTTCCCTTATTACAATTATTATTATCGCTATAACTATTATTGTTATGCTTATTACTATTATTATTACCACTATAACTGTTATTATTATCCTTATTACTATTATTATTATCGCTATGACTGTTATTATTATTCTTATTCTATTATTACTATCCCTATTACTCTTGTCTTTATCCTGATAATTATTATTATTTCCCTTATTACAATTATTATTATCGCTATAACTATTATTGTTATGCTTATTACTATTATTATTAGCACTAAAAGTATTATTATTACCACTAAAACTATTATTATTATCCTTACTACTGTTATTATTATCGCTATGACTGTTACTATTATACTTATTCTATTATTACTATCCCTATTAATCTTGTCTTTATCCTTATAACTATTATTGTTATGCTTATTACTATTATTATTAGCACTAAAACTATTATTATTATCATTATAACTGTTATTATTATCCTTATTACTAGTATTATTATCTCTATAACTATTATTGTTATCCTCATTACTATTATTATTATCGCTATAACTATTATTATTACCCTTATCACTATTATTACTAGCACTATAACTATTATGTTTATCCTTATTACTATTATTATTATTGCTATAACTGTTATTATTATCCTTATTCTATTATTACTATCCCTATTACTCTTCTCTTTCTCCTTATAACTATTATTATTATCCTTATAACTATTATTATTATCCTTATTACTATTATTATTATCGCTATGACTGTTATTATTATACTTATTCTATTATTACTATCCCTATTACTCTTGTCTTTATCCTTATAACTATTATTGTTATGCTTATTACTATTATTATTAGCACTAAAACTATTATTATTATCCTTATTACTATTATTATTATCGCTATGACTGTTATTATTATACTTATTCAATTATTACTATCCATATAACACTTGTCTCTATCCTTATAACTATTATTATTATGCTTATTACTATTATTATTACCACTATAACTGTTATTATTATCCTTATTACTATTATTATTATCGCTATGACTGTTATTATTATACTTATTCTATTATTACTATCCCTATTAGTCTTGTCTTTACCCTTATAACTATTATTATTATCGCTATGACTGTTATTATTATCCTTATTCTATTATTACTATCCCTATTACTCTTCTCTTTATCATTATAACTGTTATTACTATCCTTATAACTATTATTATTGTCCTTATTACTATTATTATTATCGCTATAACTGTTATTATTATCCTTATTACTAGTATTATTAGCACTATAACTGTTATGTTTATCCTTATTACTATTATTATTCGCACTATAACTATTATTATTATCCTTATTACTATTATTATTATCGCTATGACTGTTATTATTATACTTATTCTATTATTACTATCCCTATTACTCTTGTCTTTATCCTTATAACTATTATTGTTATGCTTATTACTATTGTTATTAGCACTAAAACTATTATTATTATCCTTATTACTATTATTATTATCGCTATGACTGTTATTATTATACTTATTCTATTATTACTATCCCTATTACTCTTGTCTTTATCCTGATAATTATTATTATTTCCCTTATTACAATTATTATTATCGCTATAACTATTATTGTTATGCTTATTACTATTATTATTAGCACTAAAACTATTATTATTAGCACTAAAACTATTATTATTATCCTTATTACTATTATTATTATCGCTATGACTGTTATTATTATCCTTATTGTATTATTAATATCCCTATTACTCTTGTCTTTATCCTTACAACTATTATTATTATGCTTATTACTATTATTATTATCGCTATAACTGTTATTATTATCCTTACTACTATTATTATTATCGCTATGACTATTATTATTATCCTTATTCTATTATTACTATCCCCATTACTCTTCTCTTTATCCTTATAACTATTATTGTTATGCTTATTACTATTGTTATTAGCACTAAAACTATTATTATTATCCTTACTACTATTATTATTATCGCTATGACTGTTATTATTATACTTATTCTATTATTACTATCCCTATTAGTCTTGTCTTTACCCTTATAACTATTATTATTATCGCTATAACTATTATTATTATCGCTATGACTGATATTATTATCCTTATTCTATTATTACTATCCCTATTACTCTTCTCTTTATCATTATAACTGTTATTACTATCCTTATAACTATTATCATTGTCCTTATTACTATTATTATTATCGCTATAACTGTTATTATTATCCTTATTACTAGTATCATTAGCACTATAACTGTTATGTTTATCCTTATTACTATTATTATTCGCACTATAACTATTATTATTATCCTTATTACTATTATTATTATCGCTATGATTGTTATTATTATACTTATTCTATTATTACTATCCCTATTACTCTTGTCTTTATCCGTATAACTATTATTGTTATGCTTATTATTATTGTTATTAGCACTAAAACTATTATTATTATCCTTACTACTATTATTATTATCGCTATGACTGTTATTATTATACTTATTCTATTATTACTATCCCTATTACTCTTGTCTTTATCCTTATAACTATTATTGTTATGCTTATTACTATTGTTATTAGCACTAAAACTATTATTATTATCCTTACTACTATTATTATTATCGCTATGACTGTTATTATTATACTTATTCTATTATTACTATCCCAATTACTCTTGTCTTTATCCTGATAATTATTATTATTTCCCTTATTACAATTATTATTATCGCTATAACTATTATTGTTATGCTTATTACTATTATTATTAGCACTAAAACTATTATTATTAGCACTAAAACTATTATTATTATCCTTATTACTATTATTATTATCGCTATGACTGTTATTATTATCCTTATTCTATTATTACTATCCCCATTACTCTTCTCTTTATCCTTATAACTATTATTATTATCCTTATTACTATTATTATTATCGCTATAACTATTAATATTATCGCTATGACTGTTATTATTATCCTTATTCTACTATTACTATCCCAACTACTCTTGTCTCTATCCTTATAACTATTATTAATATGCTTATTACTATTATTATTATCGCTATAACTATTATTATTATCCTTACTACTATTATTATTATCGCTATGACTGTTATTATTATCCTTATTCTATTATTACTATCCCTATTACTCTTGTCTTTATCCTTATAACTATTATTATTATCGCTATAACTATTATTATTATCGTTATGACTGTTATTATTATCCTTATTGTACTATTACTATCCCTATTACTCTTGTCTTTATGGTTATAACTATTATTATTATCCTTATTACTATTATTATTATCGCTATAACTATTATTATTATCGCTATAACCTTTATTATTATCCTTATTACTATTATTATCGCTATGACTGTTATTATTATCCTTATTCTACTATTACTATCCCTATTACTCTTGTCTCTATCCTTATAACTTTTATTATTATGCTTATTACTATTATTATTATCGCTATAACTATTATTATTATCCTTACTACGATTATTATTATCGCTATGACTGTTATTATTATCGTTATTCTATTATTACTATCCCTATTACTCTTGTCTTTATCCTTATAACTATTATTGTTATGCTTATTACTATTATTATTAGCACTAAAACTATTATTATTATCCTTACTACTGTTATTATTATCGCTATGACTGTTACTATTATACTTATTCTATTATTACTATCCCTATTACTCTTGTCTTTATCCTTATAACTATTATTGTTATGCTTATTACTATTATTATTAGCACTAAAACTATTATTATTATCATTATAACTGTTATTATTATCCTTATTACTAGTATTATTATCTCTATAACTATTATTGTTATCCTCATTACTATTATTATTATCGCTATAACTACTATTATTATCCTTATCACTATTATTACTAGCACTATAACTATTATGTTTATCCTTATTACTATTATTATTATTGCTATAACTGTTATTATTATCCTTATTCTATTATTACCATTCCTATTACTCTTCTCTTTATCCTTATAACTATTATTATTATCCTTATAACTATTATTATTATCCTTATTACTATTATTATTATCGCTATGACTGTTATTATTATACTTATTCTATTATTACTATCATTATTACTCTTGTCTTTATCCTTATAACTATTATTGTTATGCTTATTACTATTATTATTAGCACTAAAACTATTATTATTAGCACTAAAACTATTATTATTATCCTTATTACTATTATTATTATCGCTATGACTGTTATTATTATACTTATTCTATTATTACTATCCATATAACTCTTGTCTCTATCCTTATAACTATTATTATTATGCTTATTACTATTATTATTACCACTATAACTGTTATTATTATCCTTATTACTATTATTATTATCGCTATGACTGTTATTATTATACTTATTCTATTATTACTATCCCTATTACTCTTGTCTTTATCCTTATAACTATTATTGTTATGCTTATTACTATTATTATTAGCACTAAAAGTATTATTATTAGCACTAAAACTATTATTATTATCCTTACTACTGTTATTATTATCGCTATGACTGTTACTATTATACTTATTCTATTATTACTATCCCTATTACTCTTGTCTTTATCCTTATAACTATTATTGTTATGCTTATTACTATTATTATTAGCACTAAAACTATTATTATTATCATTATAACTGTTATTATTATCCTTATTACTAGTATTATTATCTCTATAACTATTATTGTTATCCTCATTACTATTATTATTATCGCTATAACTACTATTATTATCCTTATCACTATTATTACTAGCACTATAACTATTATGTTTATCCTTATTACTATTATTATTATTGCTATAACTGTTATTATTATCCTTATTCTATTATTACCATTCCTATTACTCTTCTCTTTATCCTTATAACTATTATTATTATCCTTATAACTATTATTATTATCCTTATTACTATTATTATTATCGCTATGACTGTTATTATTATACTTATTCTATTATTACTATCATTATTACTCTTGTCTTTATCCTTATAACTATTATTGTTATGCTTATTACTATTATTATTAGCACTAAAACTATTATTATTAGCACTAAAACTATTATTATTATCCTTATTACTATTATTATTATCGCTATGACTGTTATTATTATACTTATTCTATTATTACTATCCATATAACTCTTGTCTCTATCCTTATAACTATTATTATTATGCTTATTACTATTATTATTACCACTATAACTGTTATTATTATCCTTATTACTATTATTATTATCGCTATGACTGTTATTATTATACTTATTCTATTATTACTATCCCTATTACTCTTGTCTTTATCCTTATAACTATTATTGTTATGCTTATTACTATTATTATTAGCACTAAAAGTATTATTATTAGCACTAAAACTATTATTATTATCCTTACTACTGTTATTATTATCGCTATGACTGTTACTATTATACTTATTCTATTATTACTATCCCTATTACTCTTGTCTTTATCCTTATAACTATTATTGTTATGCTTATTACTATTATTATTAGCACTAAAACTATTATTATTATCATTATAACTGTTATTATTATCCTTATTACTAGTATTATTATCTCTATAACTATTATTGTTATCCTCATTACTATTATTATTATCGCTATAACTATTATTATTATCCTTATCACTATTATTAATAGCACTATAGCTATTATGTTTATCCTTATTACTATTATTATTATTGCTATAACTGTTATTATTATCCTTATTACTAGTATTATTATCTCTATAACTATTATTGTTATCCTCATTACTATTATTATTATCGCTATAACTATTATTATTATCCTTATCACTATTATTACTAGCACTATAACTATTATGTTTATCCTTATTACTATTATTATTATTGCTATAACTGTTATTATTATACTTATTCTATTATTACTATCCCTATTACTCTTGTCTTTATCCTTATAACTATTATTGTTATGCTTATTACTATTATTATTACCACTATAACTGTTATTATTATCCTTATTACTATTATTATTATCGCTATGACTGTTATTATTATCCTTATTCTATGATTACTATCCCTATTACTCTTCTCTTTATCCTTATAACTGTTATTACTATCCTTATAACTATTATCATTGTCCTTATTACTATTATTATTATCGCTGTAACTGTTATTATTATCCTTATTACTAGTATTATTAGCACTATAACTGTTATGTTTATCCTTATTACTATTATTATTCGCACTATAACTATTATTATTATCCTTATTACTATTATTATTATCGCTATGACTGTTATTATTATACTTATTCTATTATTACTATCCCTATTACTCTTGTCTTTACCCTTATAACTATTATTGTTATGCTTATTACTATTGTTATTAGCACTAAAACTATTATTATTATCCTTACTACTATTATTATTATCGCTATGACTGTTATTATTATACTTATTCTATTATTACTATCCCAATTACTCTTGTCTTTATCCTGATAATTATTATTATTTCCCTTATTACAATTATTATTATCGCTATAACTATTATTGTTATGCTTATTACTATTATTATTAGCACTGAAACTATTATTATTAGCACTAAAACTATTAGTATTATCCTTATTACTATTATTATTATCGCTATGACTGTTATTATTATCCTTATTCTATTATTACTATCCCCATTACTCTTCTCTTTATCCTTATAACTATTATTATTATCCTTATTACTATTATTATTATCGCTATAACTATTAATATTATCGCTATGACTGTTATTATTATCCTTATTCTACTATTACTATCCCTACTACTCTTGTCTCTATCCTTATAACTATTATTAATATGCTTATTACTATTATTATTATCGCTATAACTATTATTATTATCCTTACTACTATTATTATTATCGCTATGACTGTTATTATTATCCTTATTCTATTATTACTATCCCTATTACTCTTGTCTTTATCCTTATAACTATTATTATTATCGCTATAACTATTATTATTATCGTTATGACTGTTATTATTATCTTTATTGTACTATTACTATCCCTATTACTCTTGTCTTTATGGTTATAACTATTATTATTATCCTTATTACTATTATTATTATCGCTATAACTATTATTATTATCGCTATAACTATTATTATTATCCTTATTACTATTATTCTCGCTATGACTGTTATTATTATCCTTATTCTACTATTACTATCCATATTACTCTTGTCTCTATCCTTATAACTTTTATTATTATGCTTATTACTATTATTATTATCGCTATAACTATTATTATTATCCTTACTACGATTATTATTATCGCTATGACTGTTATTATTATCCTTATTCTATTATTACTATCCCTATTACTCTTCTCTTTATCCTTATAACTATTATTATTATCCTTATAACTATTATTATTATCCTTATTACTATTATTATTATCGCTATGACTGTTATTATTATACTTATTCTATTATTACTATCATTATTACTCTTGTCTTTATCCTTATAACTATTATTATTATGCTTATTACTATTATTATTAGCACTAAAACTATTATTATTATCCTTATTACTATTATTATTATCGCTATGACTGTTATTATTATACTTATTCTATTATTACTATCCATATAACTCTTGTCTCTATCCTTATAACTATTATTATTATGCTTATTACTATTATTATTACCACTATAACTGTTATTATTATCCTTATTACTATTATTATTATCGCTATGACTGTTATTATTATACTTATTCTATTATTACTATCCATATAACTCTTGTCTCTATCCTTATAACTATTATTATTATGCTTATTACTATTATTATTACCACTATAACTGTTATTATTATCCTTATTACTATTATTATTATCGCTATAACTGTTATTATTATCCTTATTACTAGTATTATTAGCACTATAACTGTTATGTTTATCCTTATTACTATTATTATTCGCACTATAACTATTATTATTATCCTTATTACTATTATTATTATCGCTATGACTGTTATTATTATACTTATTCTATTATTACTATCCCTATTACTCTTATCTTTATCCTTATAACTATTATTGTTATGCTTATTATTATTGTTATTAGCACTAAAACTATTATTATTATCCTTACTACTATTATTATTATCGCTATGACTGTTATTATTATCCTTATTCTATTATTACTATCCCTATTACTCTTCTCTTTATCCTTATAACTATTATTATTATCCTTATAACTATTATTATTATCCTTATTACTATTATTATTATCGCTATGACTGTTATTATTATACTTATTCTATTATTACTATCCCTATTACTCTTGTCTTTATCCTGATAATTATTATTATTTCACTTATTACAATTATTATTATCGCTATAACTATCATTGTTATGCTTATTACTATTATTATTATCCTTATTACTATTATTATTATCGCTATGACTGTTATTATTATCCTTATTGTATTATTAATATCCCTATTACTCTTGTCTTTATCCTTACAACTATTATTATTATGCTTCTTACTATTATTATTATCGCTATAACTGTTATTATTATCCTTACTACTATTATTATTATCGCTATTACTGTTATTATTATCCTTATTCTATTATTACTATCCCTATTACTCTTGTCTTTATCCTTATAACTATTATTATTATCGCTATAACTATTATTATTATCGCTATGACTGTTATTATTATCCTTATTCTATTATTACTATCCCTATTACTCTTCTCTTTATCCTTATAACTATTATTATTATCCTTATAACTATTATGTTTATCCTTATTACTATTATTATTATTGCTATAACTGTTATTATTATACTTATTCTATTATTACTATCCCTATTACTCTTGTCTTTATCCTTATAACTATTATTGTTATGCTTATTACTATTATTATTACCACTATAACTGTTATTATTATCCTTATTACTATTATTATTATCCTTATTACTATTATTATTATCGCTATGACTGTTATTATTATACTTATTCTATTATTACTATCCCTATTACTCTTGTCTTTATCCTTATAACTATTATTGTTATGCTTATTATTATTGTTATTAGCACTAAAACTATTATTATTATCCTTACTACTATTATTATTATCGCTATGACTGTTATTATTATCCTTATTCTATTATTACTATCCCTATTACTCTTCTCTTTATCCTTATAACTATTATTATTATCCTTATAACTATTATTATTATGATTATTACTATTATTATTATCGCTATGACTGTTATTATTATACTTATTCTATTATTACTATCCCTATTACTCTTGTCTTTATCCTGATAATTATTATTATTTCCCTTATTACAATTATTATTATCGCTATAACTACCATTGTTATGCTTATTACTATTATTATTATCCTTATTACTATTATTATTATCGCTATAACTGTTATTATTATCATTAATACTATTATTATTATCGCTATACCTGTTATTATTATCCTTATTACTATTATTATTATCGCTATGACTGTTATTATTATACTTATTCTATTATTACTATCCCTATTAGTCTTGTCTTTATCCTTATAACTATGATTATCACTATAACTATTATTATTATCGCTATGACTGTTATTATTATCCTTATCACTATTATTACTAGCACTATAACTATTATTTTTATCCTTATTACTATTATTATTATTGCTATAACTGTTATTATTATCCTTATTTTATTATTACTATCCCTATTACTCTTCTCTTTATCCTTATAACTATTATTATTATCCTTATAACTATTATTATTATCCTTATTACAATTATTATTATCGCTATAACTATTATTGTTATGCTTATTACTATTATTATTAGCACTAAAACTATTATTATTATCCTTATTACTATTATTATTATCGCTATGACTGTTATTATTATACTTATTCTATTATTACTATCCCTATTACTCTTGTCTTTATCCTTATAACTATTATTGTTATGCTTATTACTATTATTATTAGCACTAAAACTATTATTATTATCCTTACTACTGTTATTATTATCGCTATGACTGTTACTATTATACTTATTCTATTATTACTATCCCTATTACTCTTGTCTTTATCCTTATAACTATTATTGTTATGCTTATTACTATTATTATTAGCACTAAAACTATTATTATTATCATTATAACTGTTACTATTATCCTTATTACTAGTATTATTATCTCTATAACTATTATTGTTATCCTCATTACTATTATTATTATCGCTATAACTATTATTATTATCCTTATCACTATTATTACTAGCACTATAACTATTATGTTTATCCTTATTACTATTATTATTATTGCTATAACTGTTATTATTATACTTATTCTATTATTACTATCCATATAACTCTTGTCTCTATCCTTATAACTATTATTATTATGCTTATTACTATTATTATTACCACTATAACTGTTATTATTATCCTTATTACTATTATTATTATCGCTATGACTGTTATTATTATACTTATTCTATTATTACTATCCATATAACTCTTGTCTCTATCCTTATAACTATTATTATTATGCTTATTACTATTATTATTACCACTATAACTGTTATTATTATCCTTATTACTATTATTATTATCGCTATGACTGTTATTATTATACTTATTCTATTATTACTATCCCTATTACTCTTGTCTTTATCCTTATAACTATTATTGTTATGCTTATTACTATTATTATTAGCACTAAAACTATTATTATTATCCTTACTACTGTTATTATTATCGCTATGACTGTTACTATTATACTTATTCTATTATTACTATCCCTATTACTCTTGTCTTTATCCTTATAACTATTATTGTTATGCTTATTACTATTATTATTAGCACTAAAACTATTATTATTATCATTATAACTGTTATTATTATCCTTATTACTAGTATTATTATCTCTATAACTATTATTGTTATCCTCATTACTATTATTATTATCGCTATAACTATTATTATTGTCCTTATCACTATTATTAATAGCACTATAGCTATTATGTTTATCCTTATTACTATTATTATTATTGCTATAACTGTTATTATTATCCTTATTACTAGTATTATTATCTCTATAACTATTATTGTTATCCTCATTACTATTATTATTATCGCTATAACTATTATTATTATCCTTATCACTATTATTACTAGCACTATAACTATTATGTTTATCCTTATTACTATTATTATTATTGCTATAACTGTTATTATTATACTTATTCTATTATTACTATCCCTATTACTCTTGTCTTTATCCTTATAACTATTATTGTTATGCTTATTACTATTATTATTACCACTATAACTGTTATTATTATCCTTATTACTATTATTATTATCGCTATGACTGTTATTATTATCCTTATTCTATGATTACTATCCCTATTACTCTTCTCTTTATCCTTATAACTGTTATTACTATCCTTATAACTATTATCATTGTCCTTATTACTATTATTATTATCGCTGTAACTGTTATTATTATCCTTATTACTAGTATTATTAGCACTATAACTGTTATGTTTATCCTTATTACTATTATTATTCGCACTATAACTATTATTATTATCCTTATTACTATTATTATTATCGCTATAACTATTATTATTATCCTTATTACTATTATTATCGCTATGACTGTTATTATTATCCTTATTCTACTATTACTATCCATATTACTCTTGTCTCTATCCTTATAACTTTTATTATTATGCTTATTACTATTATTATTATCGCTATAACTATTATTATTATCCTTACTACGATTATTATTATCGCTATGACTGTTATTATTATCCTTATTCTATTATTACTATCCCTATTACTCTTCTCTTTATCCTTATAACTATTATTATTATCCTTATAACTATTATTATTATCCTTATTACTATTATTATTATCGCTATGACTGTTATTATTATACTTATTCTATTATTACTATCATTATTACTCTTGTCTTTATCCTTATAACTATTATTATTATGCTTATTACTATTATTATTAGCACTAAAACTATTATTATTATCCTTATTACTATTATTATTATCGCTATGACTGTTATTATTATACTTATTCTATTATTACTATCCATATAACTCTTGTCTCTATCCTTATAACTATTATTATTATGCTTATTACTATTATTATTACCACTATAACTGTTATTATTATCCTTATTACTATTATTATTATCGCTATGACTGTTATTATTATACTTATTCTATTATTACTATCCATATAACTCTTGTCTCTATCCTTATAACTATTATTATTATGCTTATTACTATTATTATTACCACTATAACTGTTATTATTATCCTTATTACTATTATTATTATCGCTATAACTGTTATTATTATCCTTATTACTAGTATTATTAGCACTATAACTGTTATGTTTATCCTTATTACTATTATTATTCGCACTATAACTATTATTATTATCCTTATTACTATTATTATTATCGCTATGACTGTTATTATTATACTTATTCTATTATTACTATCCATATTACTCTTATCTTTATCCTTATAACTATTATTGTTATGCTTATTATTATTGTTATTAGCACTAAAACTATTATTATTATCCTTACTACTATTATTATTATCGCTATGACTGTTATTATTATCCTTATTCTATTATTACTATCCCTATTACTCTTCTCTTTATCCTTATAACTATTATTATTATCCTTATAACTATTATTATTATCCTTATTACTATTATTATTATCGCTATGACTGTTATTATTATACTTATTCTATTATTACTATCCCTATTACTCTTGTCTTTATCCTGATAATTATTATTATTTCCCTTATTACAATTATTATTATCGCTATAACTATCATTGTTATGCTTATTACTATTATTATTATCCTTATTACTATTATTATTATCGCTATGACTGTTATTATTATCCTTATTGTATTATTAATATCCCTATTACTCTTGTCTTTATCCTTACAACTATTATTATTATGCTTCTTACTATTATTATTATCGCTATAACTGTTATTATTATCCTTACTACTATTATTATTATCGCTATTACTGTTATTATTATCCTTATTCTATTATTACTATCCCTATTACTCTTGTCTTTATCCTTATAACTATTATTATTATCGCTATAACTATTATTATTATCGCTATGACTGTTATTATTATCCTTATTCTATTATTACTATCCCTATTACTCTTCTCTTTATCCTTATAACTATTATTATTATCCTTATAACTATTATGTTTATCCTTATTACTATTATTATTATTGCTATAACTGTTATTATTATACTTATTCTATTATTACTATCCCTATTACTCTTGTCTTTATCCTTATAACTATTATTGTTATGCTTATTACTATTATTATTACCACTATAACTGTTATTATTATCCTTATTACTATTATTATTATCGCTATGACTGTTATTATTATCCTTATTCTATTATTACTATCCCTATTACTCTTCTCTTTATCCTTATAACTGTTATTACTATCCTTATAACTATTATCATTGTCCTTATTACTATTATTATTATCGCTATAACTGTTATTATTATCCTTATTACTAGTATTATTAGCACTATAACTGTTATGTTTATCCTTATTACTATTATTATTCGCACTATAACTATTATTATTATCCTTATTACTATTATTATTATCGCTATGACTGTTATTATTATACTTATTCTATTATTACTATCCCTATTACTCTTGTCTTTATCCTTATAACTATTATTGTTATGCTTATTATTATTGTTATTAGCACTAAAACTATTATTATTATCCTTACTACTATTATTATTATCGCTATGACTGTTATTATTATCCTTATTCTATTATTACTATCCCTATTACTCTTCTCTTTATCCTTATAACTATTATTATTATCCTTATAACTATTATTATTATGATTATTACTATTATTATTATCGCTATGACTGTTATTATTATACTTATTCTATTATTACTATCCCTATTACTCTTGTCTTTATCCTGATAATTATTATTATTTCCCTTATTACAATTATTACTATCGCTATAACTATCATTGTTATGCTTATTACTATTATTATTATCCTTATTACTATTATTATTATCGCTATAACTGTTATTATTATCATTAATACTATTATTATTATCGCTATACCTGTTATTATTATCCTTATTACTATTATTATTATCGCTATGACTGTTATTATTATACTTATTCTATTATTACTATCCCTATTAGTCTTGTCTTTATCCTTATAACTATGATTATCACTATAACTATTATTATTATCGCTATGACTGTTATTATTATCCTTATCACTATTATTACTAGCACTATAACTATTATTTTTATCCTTATTACTATTATTATTATTGCTATAACTGTTATTATTATCCTTATTTTATTATTACTATCCCTATTACTCTTCTCTTTATCCTTATAACTATTATTATTATCCTTATAACTATTATTATTATCCTTATTACAATTATTATTATCGCTATAACTATTATTGTTATGCTTATTACTATTATTATTAGCACTAAAACTATTATTATTATCCTTATTACTATTATTATTATCGCTATGACTGTTATTATTATACTTATTCTATTATTACTATCCCTATTACTCTTGTCTTTATCCTTATAACTATTATTGTTATGCTTATTACTATTATTATTAGCACTAAAACTATTATTATTATCCTTACTACTGTTATTATTATCGCTATGACTGTTACTATTATACTTATTCTATTATTACTATCCCTATTACTCTTGTCTTTATCCTTATAACTATTATTGTTATGCTTATTACTATTATTATTAGCACTAAAACTATTATTATTATCATTATAACTGTTACTATTATCCTTATTACTAGTATTATTATCTCTATAACTATTATTGTTATCCTCATTACTATTATTATTATCGCTATAACTATTATTATTATCCTTATCACTATTATTACTAGCACTATAACTATTATGTTTATCCTTATTACTATTATTATTATTGCTATAACTGTTATTATTATCCTTATTTTATTATTACTATCCCTATTACTCTTCTCTTTATCCTTATAACTATTATTATTATCCTTATAACTATTATTATTATCCTTATTACTATTATTATTATCGCTATGACTGTTATTATTATACTTATTCTATTATTACTATCCCTATTACTCTTGTCTTTATCCTTATAACTATTATTGTTATGCTTATTACTATTATTATTAGCACTAAAACTATTATTATTATCCTTATTACTATTATTATTATCGCTATGACTGTTATTATTATACTTATTCTATTATTACTATCCCTATTACTCTTGTCTTTATCCTTATAACTATTATTGTTATGCTTATTACTATTGTTATTAGCACTAAAACTATTATTATTATCCTTACTACTATTATTATTATCGCTATGACTGTTATTATTATACTTATTCTATTATTACTATCCCAATTACTCTTGTCTTTATCCTGATAATTATTATTATTTCCCTAATTACAATTATTATTATCGCTATAACTATTATTGTTATGCTTATTACTATTATTATTAGCACTAAAACTATTATTATTAGCACTAAAACTATTATTATTATCCTTATTACTATTATTATTATCGCTATGACTGTTATTATTATCCTTATTCTATTATTACTATCCCCATTACTCTTCTCTTTATCCTTATAACTATTATTATTATCCTTATTACTATTATTATTATCGCTATAACTATTAATATTATCGCTATGACTGTTATTATTATCCTTATTCTACTATTACTATCCCTACTACTCTTGTCTCTATCCTTATAACTATTATTAATATGCTTATTACTATTATTATTATCGCTATAACTATTATTATTATCCTTACAACTATTATTATTATCGCTATGACTGTTATTATTATCCTTATTCTATTATTACTATCCCTATTACTCTTGTCTTTATCCTTATAACTATTATTATTATCGCTATAACTATTATTATTATCGTTATGACTGTTATTATTATCCTTATTGTACTATTACTATCCCTATTACTCTTGTCTTTATGGTTATAACTATTATTATTATCCTTATTACTATTATTATTATCGCTATAACTATTATTATTCTCGCTATAACTATTATTATTATCCTTATTACTATTATTATCGCTATGACTGTTATTATTATCCTTATTCTACTATTACTATCCATATTACTCTTGTCTCTATCCTTATAACTTTTATTATTATGCTTATTACTATTATTATTATCGCTATAACTATTATTATTATCCTTACTACGATTATTATTATCGCTATGACTGTTATTATTATCCTTATTCTATTATTACTATCCCTATTACTCTTCTCTTTATCCTTATAACTATTATTATTATCCTTATAACTATTATTATTATCCTTATTACTATTATTATTATCGCTATGACTGTTATTATTATACTTATTCTATTATTACTATCATTATTACTCTTGTCTTTATCCTTATAACTATTATTATTATGCTTATTACTATTATTATTAGCACTAAAACTATTATTATTAGCACTAAAACTATTATTATTATCCTTATTACTATTATTATTATCGCTATGACTGTTATTATTATACTTATTCTATTATTACTATCCATATAACTCTTGTCTCTATCCTTATAACTATTATTATTATGCTTATTACTATTATTATTACCACTATAACTGTTATTATTATCCTTATTACTATTATTATTATCGCTATGACTGTTATTATTATACTTATTCTATTATTACTATCCATATAACTCTTGTCTCTATCCTTATAACTATTATTATTATGCTTATTACTATTATTATTACCACTATAACTGTTATTATTATCCTTATTACTATTATTATTATCGCTATGACTGTTATTATTATACTTATTCTATTATTACTATCCCTATTACTCTTGTCTTTATCCTTATAACTATTATTGTTATGCTTATTACTATTATTATTAGCACTGAAAGTATTATTATTAGCACTAAAACTATTATTATTATCCTTACTACTGTTATTATTATCGCTATGACTGTTACTATTATACTTATTCTATTATTACTATCCCTATTACTCTTGTCTTTATCCTTATAACTATTATTGTTATGCTTATTACTATTATTATTAGCACTAAAACTATTATTATTATCATTATAACTGTTATTATTATCCTTATTACTAGTATTATTATCTCTATAACTATTATTGTTATCCTCATTACTATTATTATTATCGCTATAACTATTATTATTATCCTTATCACTATTATTACTAGCACTATAGCTATTATGTTTATCCTTATTACTATTATTATTATTGCTATAACTGATATTATTATCCTTATTACTAGTATTATTATCTCTATAACTATTATTGTTATCCTCATTACTATTATTATTATCGCTATAACTATTATTATTATCCTTATCACTATTATTACTAGCACTATAACTATTATGTTTATCCTTATTACTATTATTATTATTGCTATAACTGTTATTATTATACTTATTCTATTATTACTATCCCTATTACTCTTGTCTTTATCCTTATAACTATTATTGTTATGCTTATTACTATTATTATTACCACTATAACTGTTATTATTATCCTTATTACTATTATTATTATCGCTATGACTGTTATTATTATCCTTATTCTATTATTACTATCCCTATTACTCTTCTCTTTATCCTTATAACTGTTATTACTATCCTTATAACTATTATCATTGTCCTTATTACTATTATTATTATCGCTATAACTGTTATTATTATCCTTATTACTAGTATTATTAGCACTATAACTGTTATGTTTATCCTTATTACTATTATTATTATCGCTATGACTGTTATTATTATACTTATTCTATTATTACTATCCATATAACTCTTGTCTCTATCCTTATAACTATTATTATTATGCTTATTACTATTATTATTACCACTATAACTGTTATTATTATCCTTGTTACTATTATTATTATCGCTATGACTGTTATTATTATACTTATTCTATTATTACTATCCCTATTACTCTTGTCTTTATCCTTATAACTATTATTGTTATGCTTATTACTATTGTTATTAGCACTAAAACTATTATTATTATCCTTACTACTATTATTATTATCGCTATGACTGTTATTATTATACTTATTCTATTATTACTATCCCTATTACTCTTGTCTTTATCCTTATAACTATTATTGTTATGCTTATTACTATTGTTATTAGCACTAAAACTATTATTATTATCCTTACTACTATTATTATTATCGCTATGACTGTTATTATTATCCTTATTCTATTATTACTATCCCTATTTGTCTTCTCTTTATCCTTATAACTATTATTATTATCCTTATAACTATTATTATTATCCTTATTACTATTATTATTATCGCTATGACTGTTATTATTATACTTATTCTATTATTACTATCATTATTACTCTTGTCTTTATCCTTATAACTATTATTATTATGCTTATTACTATTATTATTAGCACTAAAACTATTATTATTAGCACTAAAACTATTATTATTATCCTTATTACTATTATTATTATCGCTATGACTGTTATTATTATACTTATTCTATTATTACTATCCATATAACTCTTGTCTCTATCCTTATAACTATTATTATTATGCTTATTACTATTATTATTACCACTATAACTGTTATTATTATCCTTGTTACTATTATTATTATCGCTATGACTGTTATTATTATACTTATTCTATTATTACTATCCCTATTACTCTTGTCTTTATCCTTATAACTATTATTGTTATGCTTATTACTATTATTATTAGCACTAAAAGTATTATTATTAGCACTAAAACTATTATTATTATCCTTACTACTGTTATTATTATCGCTATGACTGTTACTATTATACTTATTCTATTATTACTATCCCTATTACTCTTGTCTTTATCCTTATAACTATTATTGTTATGCTTATTACTATTATTATTAGCACTAAAACTATTATTATTATCATTATAACTGTTATTATTATCCTTATTACTAGTATTATTATCTCTATAACTATTATTGTTATCCTCATTACTATTATTATTATCGCTATAACTATTATTATTATCCTTATCACTATTATTACTAGCACTATAGCTATTATGTTTATCCTTATTACTATTATTATTATTGCTATAACTGTTATTATTATCCTTATTTTATTATTACTATCCCTATTACTCTTCTCTTTATCCTTATAACTATTATTATTATCCTTATAACTATTATTATTATCCTTATTACTATTATTATTATCGCTATGACTGTTATTATTATTCTTATTCTATTATTACTATCCCTATTACTCTTGTCTTTATCCTGATAATTATTATTATTTCCCCTTATTACAATTATTATTATCGCTATAACTATTATTGTTATGCTTATTACTATTATTATTAGCACTAAAACTATTATTATTAGCACTAAAACTATTATTATTAGCACTAAAACTATTATTATTAGCACTAAAACTATTATTATTATCCTTATTACTATTATTATTATCGCTATGACTGTTATTATTATCGCTATGACTGTTATTATTATACTTATTCTATTATTACTATCCCTATTACTCTTGTCTTTATCCTTATAACTATTATTGTTATGCTTATTACTATTATTATTAGCACTAAAACTATTATTATTATCCTTACTACTGTTATTATTATCGCTATGACTGTTACTACTATACTTATTCTATTATTACTATCCCTATTACTCTTGTCTTTATCCTTATAACTATTATTGTTATGCTTATTACTATTATTATTAGCACTAAAACTATTATTATTATCATTATAACTGTTACTATTATCCTTATTACTAGTATTATTATCTCTATGACTATTATTGTTATCCTCATTACTATTATTATTATCGCTATAACTATTATTATTATCCTATCACTATTATTACTAGCACTATAACTATTATGTTTATCCTTATTACTATTATTATTATTGCTATAACTGTTATTATTATCCTTATTTTATTATTACTATCCCTATTACTCTTCTCTTTATCCTTATAACTATTATTATTATCCTTATAACTATTATTATTATCCTTATTACAATTGTTATTATCGCTATAACTATTATTGTTATGCTTATTACTATTATTATTAGCACTAAAACTATTATTATTAGCAGTAAAACTATTATTATTATCCTTATTACTATTATTATTATCGCTATGACTGTTATTATTATACTTATTCTATTATTACTATCCGTATTACTCCTGTCTCTATCCTTATAACTATTATTATTATGCTTATTACTATTATTATTAGCACTTTAACTATTATTATTATCCTTATTGCTATTATTATTATCGCTATATCTATTATTATTATCCTTACTACTATTATTATCATCGCTATGACTGTTATTATTATCCTTATTCTATTATTACTATCCCTATTACTCTTCTCTTTATCCTTATAACTATTATTTTTATGCTTATTACTATTATTATTAGCACTAAAACTATTATTATTATCATTATAACTGTTACTATTATCCTTATTACTAGTATTATTATCTCTATAACTATTATTGTTATCCTCATTACTATTATTATTATCGCTATAACTATTATTATTATCCTTATCACTATTATTACTAGCACTATAACTATTATGTTTATCCTTATTACTATTATTATTATTGCTATAACTGTTATTATTATCCTTATTTTATTATTACTATCCCTATTACTCTTCTCTTTATCCTTATAACTATTATTATTATCCTTATAACTATTATTATTATCCTTATTACTACTATTATTATCGCTATGACTGTTATTATTATACTTATTCTATTATTACTATCCCTATTACTCTTGTCTTTATCCTTATAACTATTATTTTTATGCTTATTACTATTATTATTAGCACTAAAACTATTATTATTATCATTATAACTGTTACTATTATCCTTATTACTAGTATTATTATCTCTATAACTATTATTGTTATCCTCATTACTATTATTATTATCGCTATAACTATTATTATTATCCTTATCACTATTATTACTAGCACTATAACTATTATGTTTATCCTTATTTCTATTATTATTATTGCTATAACTGTTATTATTATCCTTATTTTATTATTACTATCCCTATTACTCTTCTCTTTATCCTTATAACTATTATTATTATCCTTATAACTATTATTATTATCCTTATTACAATTATTATTATCGCTATAACTATTATTGTTATGCTTATTACTATTATTATTAGCACTAAAACTATTATTATTAGCACTAAAACTGTTATTATTATCCTTATTACTATTATTATTATCGCTATGACTGTTATTATTATACTTATTCTATTATTACTATCCCTATTACTCTTGTCTTTATCCTTATAACTATTATTGTTATGCTTATTACTATTATTATTAGCACTAAAACTATTATTATTATCCTTACTACTGTTATTATTATCGCTATGACTGTTACTATTATACTTATTCTATTATTACTATCCCTATTGCTCTTGTCTTTATCCTTATAACTATTATTGTTATGCTTATTACTATTATTATTAGCACTAAAACTATTATTATTATCATTATAACTGTTACTATTATCCTTATTACTAGTATTATTATCTCTATAACTATTATTGTTATCCTCATTACTATTATTATTATCGCTATAACTATTATTATTATCCTTATCACTATTATTACTAGCACTATAACTATTATGTTTATCCTTATTACTATTATTATTATTGCTATAACTGTTATCATTATCCTTATTTTATTATTACTATCCCTATTACTCTTCTCTTTATCCTTATAACTATTATTATTATCCTTATAACTATTATTATTATCCTTATTACTATTATTATTATCGCTATGACTGTTATTATTATACTTATTCTATTATTACTATCCCTATTACTCTTGTCTTTATCCTGATAATTATTATTATTTCCCTTATTACAATTATTATTATCGCTATAACTATCATTGTTATGCTTATTACTATTATTATTATCCTTATTACTATTATTATTATCGCTATGACTGTTATTATTATCCTTATTGTATTATTAATATCCCTATTACTCTTGTCTTTATCCTTACAACTATTATTATTATGCTTCTTACTATCATTATTATCGCTATAACTGTTATTATTATCCTTACTACTATTATTATTATCGCTATGACTGTTATTATTATCCTTATTCTATTATTACTATCCCTATTACTCTTGTCTTTATCCTTATAACTATTATTATTATCGCTATAACTATTATTATTATCGTTATGACTGTTATTATTATCCTTATTCTATTATTACTATCCCTATTACTCTTCTCTTTATCCTTATAACTATTATTATTATCCTTATAACTATTATTATTATCCTTATTACTATTATTATTATCGCTATGACTGTTATTATTATTCTTATTCTATTATTACTATCCCTATTACTCTTGTCTTTATCCTGATAATTATTATTATTTCCCCTTATTCCAATTATTATTATCGCTATAACTATTATTGTTATGCTTATTACTATTATTATTAGCACTAAAACTATTATTATTAGCACTAAAACTATTATTATTATCCTTATTACTATTATTATTATCGCTATGACTGTTATTATTATACTTATTCTATTATTACTATCCCTATTACTCTTGTCTTTATCCTTATAACTATTATTGTTATGCTTATTACTATTATTATTAGCACTAAAACTATTATTATTATCCTTACTACTGTTATTATTATCGCTATGACTGTTACTACTATACTTATTCTATTATTACTATCCCTATTACTCTTGTCTTTATCCTTATAACTATTATTGTTATGCTTATTACTATTATTATTAGCACTAAAACTATTATTATTATCATTATAACTGTTACTATTATCCTTATTACTAGTATTATTATCTCTATGACTATTATTGTTATCCTCATTACTATTATTATTATCGCTATAACTATTATTATTATCCTATCACTATTATTACTAGCACTATAACTATTATGTTTATCCTTATTACTATTATTATTATTGCTATAACTGTTATTATTATCCTTATTTTATTATTACTATCCCTATTACTCTTCTCTTTATCCTTATAACTATTATTATTATCCTTATAACTATTATTATTATCCTTATTACAATTGTTATTATCGCTATAACTATTATTGTTATGCTTATTACTATTATTATTAGCACTAAAACTATTATTATTAGCAGTAAAACTATTATTATTATCCTTATTACTATTATTATTATCGCTATGACTGTTATTATTATACTTATTCTATTATTACTATCCGTATTACTCCTGTCTCTATCCTTATAACTATTATTATTATGCTTATTACTATTATTATTAGCACTTTAACTATTATTATTATCCTTATTGCTATTATTATTATCGCTATATCTATTATTATTATCCTTACTACTATTATTATCATCGCTATGACTGTTATTATTATCCTTATTCTATTATTACTATCCCTATTACTCTTCTCTTTATCCTTATAACTATTATTTTTATGCTTATTACTATTATTATTAGCACTAAAACTATTATTATTATCATTATAACTGTTACTATTATCCTTATTACTAGTATTATTATCTCTATAACTATTATTGTTATCCTCATTACTATTATTATTATCGCTATAACTATTATTATTATCCTTATCACTATTATTACTAGCACTATAACTATTATGTTTATCCTTATTACTATTATTATTATTGCTATAACTGTTATTATTATCCTTATTTTATTATTACTATCCCTATTACTCTTCTCTTTATCCTTATAACTATTATTATTATCCTTATAACTATTATTATTATCCTTATTACTACTATTATTATCGCTATGACTGTTATTATTATACTTATTCTATTATTACTATCCCTATTACTCTTGTCTTTATCCTTATAACTATTATTTTTATGCTTATTACTATTATTATTAGCACTAAAACTATTATTATTATCATTATAACTGTTACTATTATCCTTATTACTAGTATTATTATCTCTATAACTATTATTGTTATCCTCATTACTATTATTATTATCGCTATAACTATTATTATTATCCTTATCACTATTATTACTAGCACTATAACTATTATGTTTATCCTTATTACTATTATTATTATTGCTATAACTGTTATTATTATCCTTATTTTATTATTACTATCCCTATTACTCTTCTCTTTATCCTTATAACTGTTATTACTATCCTTATAACTATTATCATTGTCCTTATTACTATTATTATTATCGCTGTAACTGTTATTATTATCCTTATTACTAGTATTATTAGCACTATAACTGTTATGTTTATCCTTATTACTATTATTATTCGCACTATAACTATTATTATTATCCTTATTACTATTATTATTATCGCTATAACTATTATTATTATCCTTATTACTATTATTATCGCTATGACTGTTATTATTATCCTTATTCTACTATTACTATCCATATTACTCTTGTCTCTATCCTTATAACTTTTATTATTATGCTTATTACTATTATTATTATCGCTATAACTATTATTATTATCCTTACTACGATTATTATTATCGCTATGACTGTTATTATTATCCTTATTCTATTATTACTATCCCTATTACTCTTCTCTTTATCCTTATAACTATTATTATTATCCTTATAACTATTATTATTATCCTTATTACTATTATTATTATCGCTATGACTGTTATTATTATACTTATTCTATTATTACTATCATTATTACTCTTGTCTTTATCCTTATAACTATTATTATTATGCTTATTACTATTATTATTAGCACTAAAACTATTATTATTATCCTTATTACTATTATTATTATCGCTATGACTGTTATTATTATACTTATTCTATTATTACTATCCATATAACTCTTGTCTCTATCCTTATAACTATTATTATTATGCTTATTACTATTATTATTACCACTATAACTGTTATTATTATCCTTATTACTATTATTATTATCGCTATGACTGTTATTATTATACTTATTCTATTATTACTATCCATATAACTCTTGTCTCTATCCTTATAACTATTATTATTATGCTTATTACTATTATTATTACCACTATAACTGTTATTATTATCCTTATTACTATTATTATTATCGCTATAACTGTTATTATTATCCTTATTACTAGTATTATTAGCACTATAACTGTTATGTTTATCCTTATTACTATTATTATTCGCACTATAACTATTATTATTATCCTTATTACTATTATTATTATCGCTATGACTGTTATTATTATACTTATTCTATTATTACTATCCCTATTACTCTTATCTTTATCCTTATAACTATTATTGTTATGCTTATTATTATTGTTATTAGCACTAAAACTATTATTATTATCCTTACTACTATTATTATTATCGCTATGACTGTTATTATTATCCTTATTCTATTATTACTATCCCTATTACTCTTCTCTTTATCCTTATAACTATTATTATTATCCTTATAACTATTATTATTATCCTTATTACTATTATTATTATCGCTATGACTGTTATTATTATACTTATTCTATTATTACTATCCCTATTACTCTTGTCTTTATCCTGATAATTATTATTATTTCCCTTATTACAATTATTATTATCGCTATAACTATCATTGTTATGCTTATTACTATTATTATTATCCTTATTACTATTATTATTATCGCTATGACTGTTATTATTATCCTTATTGTATTATTAATATCCCTATTACTCTTGTCTTTATCCTTACAACTATTATTATTATGCTTCTTACTATTATTATTATCGCTATAACTGTTATTATTATCCTTACTACTATTATTATTATCGCTATTACTGTTATTATTATCCTTATTCTATTATTACTATCCCTATTACTCTTGTCTTTATCCTTATAACTATTATTATTATCGCTATAACTATTATTATTATCGCTATGACTGTTATTATTATCCTTATTCTATTATTACTATCCCTATTACTCTTCTCTTTATCCTTATAACTATTATTATTATCCTTATAACTATTATGTTTATCCTTATTACTATTATTATTATTGCTATAACTGTTATTATTATACTTATTCTATTATTACTATCCCTATTACTCTTGTCTTTATCCTTATAACTATTATTGTTATGCTTATTACTATTATTATTACCACTATAACTGTTATTATTATCCTTATTACTATTATTATTATCGCTATGACTGTTATTATTATCCTTATTCTATTATTACTATCCCTATTACTCTTCTCTTTATCCTTATAACTGTTATTACTATCCTTATAACTATTATCATTGTCCTTATTACTATTATTATTATCGCTATAACTGTTATTATTATCCTTATTACTAGTATTATTAGCACTATAACTGTTATGTTTATCCTTATTACTATTATTATTCGCACTATAACTATTATTATTATCCTTATTACTATTATTATTATCGCTATGACTGTTATTATTATACTTATTCTATTATTACTATCCCTATTACTCTTGTCTTTATCCTTATAACTATTATTGTTATGCTTATTATTATTGTTATTAGCACTAAAACTATTATTATTATCCTTACTACTATTATTATTATCGCTATGACTGTTATTATTATCCTTATTCTATTATTACTATCCCTATTACTCTTCTCTTTATCCTTATAACTATTATTATTATCCTTATAACTATTATTATTATGATTATTACTATTATTATTATCGCTATGACTGTTATTATTATACTTATTCTATTATTACTATCCCTATTACTCTTGTCTTTATCCTGATAATTATTATTATTTCCCTTATTACAATTATTACTATCGCTATAACTATCATTGTTATGCTTATTACTATTATTATTATCCTTATTACTATTATTATTATCGCTATAACTGTTATTATTATCATTAATACTATTATTATTATCGCTATACCTGTTATTATTATCCTTATTACTATTATTATTATCGCTATGACTGTTATTATTATACTTATTCTATTATTACTATCCCTATTAGTCTTGTCTTTATCCTTATAACTATGATTATCACTATAACTATTATTATTATCGCTATGACTGTTATTATTATCCTTATCACTATTATTACTAGCACTATAACTATTATTTTTATCCTTATTACTATTATTATTATTGCTATAACTGTTATTATTATCCTTATTTTATTATTACTATCCCTATTACTCTTCTCTTTATCCTTATAACTATTATTATTATCCTTATAACTATTATTATTATCCTTATTACAATTATTATTATCGCTATAACTATTATTGTTATGCTTATTACTATTATTATTAGCACTAAAACTATTATTATTATCCTTATTACTATTATTATTATCGCTATGACTGTTATTATTATACTTATTCTATTATTACTATCCCTATTACTCTTGTCTTTATCCTTATAACTATTATTGTTATGCTTATTACTATTATTATTAGCACTAAAACTATTATTATTATCCTTACTACTGTTATTATTATCGCTATGACTGTTACTATTATACTTATTCTATTATTACTATCCCTATTACTCTTGTCTTTATCCTTATAACTATTATTGTTATGCTTATTACTATTATTATTAGCACTAAAACTATTATTATTATCATTATAACTGTTACTATTATCCTTATTACTAGTATTATTATCTCTATAACTATTATTGTTATCCTCATTACTATTATTATTATCGCTATAACTATTATTATTATCCTTATCACTATTATTACTAGCACTATAACTATTATGTTTATCCTTATTACTATTATTATTATTGCTATAACTGTTATTATTATCCTTATTTTATTATTACTATCCCTATTACTCTTCTCTTTATCCTTATAACTATTATTATTATCCTTATAACTATTATTATTATCCTTATTACTATTATTATTATCGCTATGACTGTTATTATTATACTTATTCTATTATTACTATCCCTATTACTCTTGTCTTTATCCTTATAACTATTATTGTTATGCTTATTACTATTATTATTAGCACTAAAACTATTATTATTATCCTTATTACTATTATTATTATCGCTATGACTGTTATTATTATACTTATTCTATTATTACTATCCCTATTACTCTTGTCTTTATCCTTATAACTATTATTGTTATGCTTATTACTATTGTTATTAGCACTAAAACTATTATTATTATCCTTACTACTATTATTATTATCGCTATGACTGTTATTATTATACTTATTCTATTATTACTATCCCAATTACTCTTGTCTTTATCCTGATAATTATTATTATTTCCCTAATTACAATTATTATTATCGCTATAACTATTATTGTTATGCTTATTACTATTATTATTAGCACTAAAACTATTATTATTAGCACTAAAACTATTATTATTATCCTTATTACTATTATTATTATCGCTATGACTGTTATTATTATCCTTATTCTATTATTACTATCCCCATTACTCTTCTCTTTATCCTTATAACTATTATTATTATCCTTATTACTATTATTATTATCGCTATAACTATTAATATTATCGCTATGACTGTTATTATTATCCTTATTCTACTATTACTATCCTACTACTCTTGTCTCTATCCTTATAACTATTATTAATATGCTTATTACTATTATTATTATCGCTATAACTATTATTATTATCCTTACAACTATTATTATTATCGCTATGACTGTTATTATTATCCTTATTCTATTATTACTATCCCTATTACTCTTGTCTTTATCCTTATAACTATTATTATTATCGCTATAACTATTATTATTATCGTTATGACTGTTATTATTATCCTTATTGTACTATTACTATCCCTATTACTCTTGTCTTTATGGTTATAACTATTATTATTATCCTTATTACTATTATTATTATCGCTATAACTATTATTATTCTCGCTATAACTATTATTATTATCCTTATTACTATTATTATCGCTATGACTGTTATTATTATCCTTATTCTACTATTACTATCCATATTACTCTTGTCTCTATCCTTATAACTTTTATTATTATGCTTATTACTATTATTATTATCGCTATAACTATTATTATTATCCTTACTACGATTATTATTATCGCTATGACTGTTATTATTATCCTTATTCTATTATTACTATCCCTATTACTCTTCTCTTTATCCTTATAACTATTATTATTATCCTTATAACTATTATTATTATCCTTATTACTATTATTATTATCGCTATGACTGTTATTATTATACTTATTCTATTATTACTATCATTATTACTCTTGTCTTTATCCTTATAACTATTATTATTATGCTTATTACTATTATTATTAGCACTAAAACTATTATTATTAGCACTAAAACTATTATTATTATCCTTATTACTATTATTATTATCGCTATGACTGTTATTATTATACTTATTCTATTATTACTATCCATATAACTCTTGTCTCTATCCTTATAACTATTATTATTATGCTTATTACTATTATTATTACCACTATAACTGTTATT